>ONZP01000327.1:0-47312 GCA_900312805.1 Fusarium torulosum
TCCCCTGTTCCCCGTCCCCTGTTCCCCGTCAGCCTGTCTAACATCTCACATCCATCTCCAAAGCTCCCACCCTCAAAACTCCCGCGCACAACGGATCTCACACCCACACGCCAACCGCCGTCAAGTCTCATTATGCATACGTAACAAAGTTGGGCTCGCTAGTACTGTGGCTTCCATCCATACCCCCCCTGACAAATCTCGTAATGATCTCGACTTTTGAGCGTCCAAGCCAACTCGCGTAGGCACATCATCCACCAGACAAGGCCACGCTACCCTGCTGCAAGGGCAAAAGCGCCATACAGCAGTGGGCCTAACTGAAGCTTTTGACGTGGAACTGTGTTCTGCGGAGGCCTTGCCTTCCCGTCCATATCAAGTTGCTCCCGACAGGCATCAGACTTGCAGCTGCCATCGCAAAGCATCAGTTTGCGCCCGCCGGTTACCATATGCAATCTGGATGAGCTCGTTCATCTTTCCGCCAGCTCATCAAGCGGAGCAGTTCTGTAAGTCGCGTCCACTCACACCATGAGATCCGCATCGGGAACGGCCTGCGCTGGACATGAGAACTCAATTCACAGCGCGGCGATGCCCTAGCGGGTTGTCCTGTGTGGACGAATAAAGCGAAAAGGTAAAACGTGGCTAGGTGACTGTTCTGTTCTCTGCCGTCTTCCAGGGAGCATTTAGTGGGGCAGACCGTGGCTCACGTCTAAGTCGGGCGTAAGATTCTGACGGAAGACCACGAATATGAATTAGATGGATGAGTGTAAGTGGAAATATGTACCATGTGTCGCCCCACTTGATGAATTCTGGATCGCAACGCCCGTCGGAATCAACAGAGACCGTCGTGGCTCGAGCGGTCAACCTGCCAGTCGCTTTAGAAAGAGGCTCTCAAATGTCCTTGCCCCAGTAGCCACACCACAACCATTCTCTAAGCGCTGAGAAGTTGTACGGGGACATCTGGCAGGCTTGGCCAGCTTAGTCCAGGGCTCCCCTTAGGGTGGCTTACACTGAAAACCCGCCGATCTACGCCTGATCTGTCCTGTGTTTTGTTTGGTCCTCTGTTGTTTCTTCTTTTCTCAGGTGCTTTGGTCTTATTTTTGTCACTCGCACTCGTTCCACTCCCTCCACCCCCACACAGACAAAGTCATCTGCAGCGGCAGTTGCAGAACAAACTGTGGCTTGGCTCACAGTTCCAAAGAAGAAAAATCGCAATTACAGTACAGGGATGCTCCACCGCATCAAATCACCATGCGCATGTTGTTTTTTGGTCTGGCGATCAGCCTGCGCCGGGTCCCACATGTTGGTCAAAACTGTCAGTGTAAGCGAAATTGAACACCATGTACTGGGATACTAGGAAGCAAAGAAGCGTTGCGGTTTGGCCAGTTGCGTCTTGTCGATCAGCTGCGAGCTTGTCTCATTCTGGTTTCTAGGGTTTTTATCGGCTTTATCATGCAGGTTACCTCAAATTTGTTTCTACCATCTCACAATCTTTAACTGACCTCGGCCAAACATATTGAGTACGATGTGCTTGTAGTCTTCTTGGGAAAATGATAATTCTTTGGTTAAGGTTCATGGGAGCTTTTTGATGCAACCACCGTTGAAGCTTGACAGTGGCACAACTTAATTGGGATCCAGATTTGAGGTACCATCTCCATCCGTTTCGCCAAAGGGTGTCTATTCTTCAGCCTTCAGCCCTGTGGGGGGGGTGGATATAGCCAACGGGCCGGGGCGAACCACCAGCATGGGTCGCTCTGGGGGAAGTTTAACGGCAATCGCTTAAGTAAGAACCGGTAAGGCAGATGAGTAAATGATGGCCAGGGTTCTGGTAGACCTCTTGGTGGATAAGCGATAAAGCAGGGACAATGAACACCGCCTCGTGTGCGAGAAACAGGCGATTAGTATCCCAGCACCATGTATGACAGACATCTCACGACCTGGCCGCGATATTCTTGTTAGGAACCAGATGCAGTTGGCGGCCCCTGTCGAGCTATGACCATGCGCATGTCTGTGAAGTAGCCAATTTACTGGTGTCGACGAGCCAAGGGCTTACGAATCTCTGGGCAAAATTGACCTTACCCTACCCTGTCTTCTTCAGCCTACGACAGTTTTGTCGTCGGCGTGTTTTTCTTTCTCTCTTGTACCGTGCGAACCGTGGGCATACGTTGCCAGCAAGCAAGGAACAGCCTACAAGCCTCGAAGCGAGGCGGTGGAGTATGTGGGGTAAAGTCAAGCCAGATCAAGCCAGGCGCGGCCAAGGAACAGTATCCGCACTTCAGTGACGGAGTGATGGGAGTGACAAACTAATAAACCGCAAGGGTCCGAGTCAAAACGCTGTGCGGACGCCCCCGCATAGAGAGCTTGTGTTGAATATTACCAGTTACAAATAGAAGCATGGTTGGTTGATGAAGTCATGGATTGGTTGCTCCTATGTTTGGCCAGGTAAAAGTCGCTCCTCGTATCAAAACAAAGTCAAAGGTTGATGGGTATCTGGGCTAGAAATTGACGGGGGGGTCATTCAGAACGACAGAGATGAGATGGGTATACCGTATTCATGAGAAGCGCGGCTCCTGGCTTGGGGCGACTAGGGGTGAGAGCTGGCAGTGGAGGAGGGGTGACGGGGGTGTCTGACAAACACACTCATACACCCGCCCAGCGTTCTTCTGCTGCTTCTCGTCAAAATTACTCCCTCCGCTCTTCCCCTCCTTCTCGTCACTGACTGCACGGGCAGAAACCCCTGCTATCTGGTACCCGGGACGAACAATTGGTTTTATTTTATTTTTTGATTCTGGTTTCTGCCGCTTTCCTTATCCCAACAAACACTCTCACACGAACTACAAATAATATAAACTTGATCGTCCCCGTCTGATCTTTTCTTCTTGCTCCTTACCTTACCTTTAATCCACCATCGTCTTTATTTCTTCATTTACTCATATCCACCAGCCAGACCAGCCAGCACCTTCCTGACACACAACGACCGACCAGCAGTTGCCGCTCCTTCCCAGCACCACCGCGCTCTTGCGCTCTCTCTCTGCCCTCCGCCTTCCACCTTCCGCAGGACATCGTCATATACCATTACCTTCTTACTCTACCTGACTTTTGCTTCATGCCACCTGAGTCTCTTCTTCTTCGACGCTTCATACTCTCGTGCTCGTCGATCGTCTGCAACAGTCGTCCTGATCCTCGAGTGTGGGCACTTGTCCATCGTTATCACCACCACCGCCGCTATTATAATCGACCTGGCCACCGACGACGACGCCGCCGCCGACATTGTCCCTCTGTCCATCAGCTTCCCAAGCGTTACGCACTCGATCCTTAACAACGGTATAATATTACCAACCAATAGCCATGGGCTCCAACAACTCTCGAAGGGGCTCGACCGTCGGGTATGTTATATCGTCCGTTCAAGGAGGCATTCGTGCTAAGTGTTTGTAATAACGTATAACGAGTACACTGCTAACAGTTGTTAATGGTGGTAGTACGACGGCAGACGTCCGCCCCGCAGAACCCACAGTCATTTCTCTGAACCGTGCGTTTGGATATACTTGTGATAACGTTTCTGCCCGGATCTCAGCCGGTAGTGCCAACGCTCGTGGCATTGCCGATGGGCAAACCCACGACCAGGCTATTGCAAGCCTTGAGGCCGAAATGGCCAGGTATAAGGCGCTGCCCAGTGTCAACGCCAGTGAGGCAGACTTGTTGAAGATCGGATCGCAGTTCAAGTAATCTTCCCTGATGTGTTCACTTGCTGTTTCCGTATCCGAGAATGTCAAAGGTCAACAACGGCTGAGGCTAGCATCAAACTTCGGTCAGGTCGGATCGGTTCAACTAGTATCGCTCCTAGACATCGCCATGTACGGTAAGTTCATCCTATTGAATAGGATCTTGTTTTTCTTTCGTTTCGTTTCTCTCTTTCGTTTGAAACAAAAAAACATATGCTTCTTGACATATGCAACATATTCCCCAGTATTGTTCAAACACAACTGTTTTTGGCGTTTCCACTAGGTTTGACAGATGTTCGGTAATATTGATAGACAAAAGCTCAGAACAGCATCACTGCATACGCAGGATGACCAGAGTGTCTGTTGATCAGAACCTCATAGATGTCACAGCATATACCTTACCTTTCTTGTTTATACATAATACCCGTGGCGGTTTTACCTGTTTCTTGCTTGGTGTATTCGGTCGGTCGGAAGCTGTGGTCTCTGAATTGTATCCCATGGGTTTTTTTTAATCGCTTATCTTGTCTTAATTGGACCTCTCATTCCTTTTCTATTTTTCTTTCTTTTTCTTTTTTCTTTTTCTTTTTTGCCCGATTCGATCTTATTGGTGCTGGTCAGCCTCTTCCTCCTCCGTTGCTTTCCGGGCGTCATAGAGCACCACCAGGCAAGTCTTGTGGATGCAGTGATGCTTGAGCGTATGGACTTTAAATCGGAAAAACAAAGTGTGCTCAGCGAGGTAGAGATAATGGAGGTGTTGCGACGAGTAGCGCAAGAGACTGCTTGTTCCCCCTCATTACTTGACCTAACACTCGCCGTGTACCTCTTTGAACCAGTTTGTCAAGAACATAAGTACCCAGACTGCTCAAAGGACTTCGGCCATTCATACCAGGGTGCACAGGTATGCATCTCATGATAAATGCGTCATGGTGGATGAGATGAACGACTGTACGATGAAAACGATAAGAATCAGGAACGATGAGGGACAAAGGACAAACTGGCTAATGTCAAATGCGAGGGGTAGTTGGGTATTTATTTATCTTGGCTTATTTGTGGGCGCGGCTTAGTCGCCTAGACATCGTACGACCAATCACACGAGGCAAGCAGGCATTGTTCAAACCTAGCCTCAAGGTTATGGATGCATCATTATCGGCAAATGAACCCTCCAGGTTGATCCTGAGGCTTCAAGGGTTTCCTGAGGCTAATCGACTCTTTGGTTGGCTCTCAAGGTGTTCTGGAGTTAGCAAGGACTCCCATGCATTGGTTCTAGCTTCGCAAATAATCGGCCTTCGCAAGCAAAAGGATGGCTATGCATATCATGCGGCATTGTTTGTTTTACAAGGGTTCCCTGGTATATATCGGCATATTGTGGCTCTTGACTTATTTTCTTTTTCTGTCTGCTTTATAGACTGGCTCGGCTGGGAAGGCTGCATTATTATTACGGAGTATTTTTTAAAGAGCATAAATAATAAAAAGAAATGTGGTGGTTGTATCCTTCTTCTTTTCGTGACTTCAGACCTACAAGCCCCTACACATTTCTCATCATGCTACAGTCTCGTCTTTACCTCATCCTTGCTCAATTAGTTGATTAAAAAGTCAGCTCGTAGTCAATAGAGCATGCAGAACAGATTCTCTTCCGGTAGTGGACAACATGGCAATGAAGGTATACTTGCTGCTGCGTCTTGGACAGTTCTTACTTCCCTTATCCCATAGCCTCGTTCTGGAAAGCTTTCTAACCTTGTACATGTGTCTATAATGACGCTAGCTGGTCTCTTGCTGTCGTAAATCCTCCACATTGTTTTCGTTTCGAAGGGTGCTCACTATCTCTTCCTTGGGGCTATCTTGAGCGCAACCCCATCCTTTTGTTCCAAGCTGGCCACATGAACAGGAAGATTTCCAAAATGTATTATTCTTTCTCGCTATTCGCACGATCCATTTCGTCCATCCAGTAGGCTGCTGCTTCAACTCCCTCAGAAATTAACAGCCCACGACTCATCCCGTAGCTTGTTCAAAGTGCTCTTTCCAGCATAATTTCGTATCGCATCACTATCGACGATAGGCCAAAGCCAATCTCGTCCCGCTGGTACTAGATCCAGTAACTGTTCACGCCTCATCCGGCTCTGGATCTGTGCCATAGCCAAGTCATAGTGGCCAGTAGGTCTACACGTTCATAAAGCCGAAATCTAGAGACTGGTAGTTCCAGAGATTGGCCAGTTCTCCAAGCTCCTCGTCTGAAATGTGCGCAAACACAGCATCCTGAGAAGAACCTTCCATGGGCGCAAAGACTGTAGGGTCCTGCATGTACAAATGAGGCTGCCATTCAGCGCACGCTGGAGGTGCAACATATGTCACAGGAGCTGCAAAATCACCGCCCATTGTAGCCGCACCGGCCAAGGAGTATATTGGAGATGGTACGCCAGGGGTGGGGATAGCTATTGGCGAAGGTGAGAAAGTCGTGGCGGGTGGAGAGTTATGCTGATGGGCGCTTCCGGGTGAGATCGTTTGCGGCGATACAACGGCTTCAGGTGCATGGGATCTTGAGGGAACAGGGCTCTTGCCAACCAGGTTCTGTGCTATTGTCGTCCGAGGAAGACGTTGAACAATGCGGGTGAGAATCCCATATGATGCCTTAGCTGATTTGGTCATCGTTCTTAAACTCTGAAGCAGGGCATGTGCCTCGTCGATGGTTCTGTAAACATCCTCTCGTCGAGGAAGTGTATGATGCTCGTCGTGAAGGACTGCTGAGCATAAGACTGTCGCGATATCGAAGATACAAAACAGAACAAAGTGAAATTTGGCGTCCCGGGGATAGACATGGTCGAAGAAACCACGCAATGATACCATGAGCTCCAAACAGTAGTTAATACCGTCTCTGCGTATTTCCAACTCTGAGTCCAGAGACCGGATAGCAAAAGGTCTCGTCAAAAAGCCACGTATGGGTTGGAGGAGCATTGAGAACGCTACGGTACGTATGAAGTGCCGGTGCAAGGTGATCCATGGGCACGATGCGTCGAGAGACTTGTCTGGGCTATGAATATTGAAAGGAGGAGGGAAGGTGTTGATCCAAGCCTCAACGATGCGTTGGTATTCCTGAACTTCTGTATGAGTTTTCACGTTCTTGGTAGGACCAAATCTCGCGAAGATCTGACGGATCAAACTGGACTGCATTTTCATGTGCGCCAAGGGTGGATATTGATATCCCTCCAAGCTAAGACTGGGGAGACCAGCATCGCAGTCGCTACGATCGATAATCATGGGCCTACCCAATAGTGTGGATATTTGCCTTTCCAGTTGTGTTAGATTATCATTTCGATAGGAAGTGCGGTTTGCCTCACCAGTCCCAAGTATCCAAAACACACCACACTCTCCGCCGCATTTCTAAATCAAATTCTGATATGGGAAGGGTCTTAGCTTCTTGGTGGATAGCTATTAGACGAGTCAGCCAGTTCTTTTTGATCAGTGTGTAGCAATGCGGAGCGTACAAAGTTCTTGGGCTTCTCGAACAGCGGAGTTCAAGACATGCCAGCACTCTACAAAGCGAGCTTCGGATTTAAACCAGTAGCACGAATGTAGGAGTTGTTGGACGTTGGTGAGATGGCTGTAGCCAAGAGGAACAGCGCTTCCCAGCTCTCGAGCAGCTTCGTGGAATCTTTCGGTTATGCGCTGTATCGTATCACCTAGCCCACCTTCGAGCTTCCCCTGCAATTCGACGTTTGTGTATTGCGAAGCACAGGCGCAAACAGTGAGAAGAAGACAAGTCCATTGAACGCTCAAAGGACGATTCTCGGCTCGCGCGGTCCACCATTGTTGGTATTGCTCCAAAAAGGAGGGTGGGTAGATGATGTAGTAGTGATAGTTGACATTGTTGAGGAAGTTCTGGACAAGTGTATCTGAAGTCGCAGTTAGGCAGCGGTGCTTGTTGGCTGTTCCTAGCACTACATACCGGTGTAAAGCCTAGAAGGAATAATCCGAAGAGCCCGTTCCAGTTGTGGAAAGCTTCTTGGATCTTTAACAAACTCTTGCGATGCTGTCTTGATGTTCTTCAAGGAAAGGAAATTGTTAGGCTTGGGGCGGTAACGTTGAGCAGGCCGGGTTCACCAACCTCGTATTTTGAAGTTAGATCGAAGAGAAGATGCGAAGGCATGTAGCCCAGCGCATCGATGCCATCGCTCCCGGGGTCTTCCAGTTCTGATTCCACAGATTCGGGGCTCGTTTTGTTGATGATCCGGTTCCTTCGAAACCTATCCAGGGCAGCCTTCTCATTGACAGGCTGGTTGGTGTCCTTGAAGCGGCATTTGTCGGCCACCTTGCGCTTCTGGCATCCATTACAAGGCCACTCACGGTTGCACTAGACGTCGGTCAGTTTTTAAAGGCATTAATACAAACTAGAGTTGGAGATATTATAATGATAGTTATAGGTGGATGTGAAGAATGTGGGTTGCTTACTTTCTGCTTGCGGCGGGCACATTCTGTGCACGCGGAACGGTAGCTTGCTTGGCTTCGTTGAGCTCCTTCTCCCATGACGGATGTTTACAGATCCGAAAAAATATAGCAATCGATAATATGCATTGATTCGAACTCGCTGGGTAAAAACAGGTCTGGAAATGTGAGATATGGGTTGAAATGTTGGTATTCTGTGTAGCAAATGCAGAGCGTTATGCAAAGGAATCCATGCGAGAACGAGTAGCTGCCACACCAAGCGGCAAGCAAGAAGGCAACTACGTTAGAATTGGCCGTAGAGGCTGGCAGCGAAAAGACAAACAATCATGTTAATGGGTTTCGGGTGGGGAACATGCTGGTTGACCGTTGTTGCTAAGATGCATTTGCCCAGCTGCAGATCGGTTGGATGGTGGGTGGCACACGGAAGGAAGAGAAGAGATGCATCGCTTGGGGACCCATTGCTAATTTCGTGTCGAGGAGCTGCTGGCGGTTAGTTGAAACGATGGGCCTGGGAGGAGCCCAACGGAGATAAGCGAGGCGATCAAGTAAAACTGCAAGAGCCCCATTCCAGTTTGCATCGCCAATGTCTTCCCGGGCTCAATCGTCTGACTTTGGGCGGATTTCGCTAACGAACCCAAGAGCAATAGAGCCTCATCGCGGCTCTCCGCTGGTCCGCTTTGATTCCTGACAAATGAACTCCTTGGCGATGAAGTAAACATTGCGTCGGCGGACACTGGCTGATAACGAGAGCGTCGACTCGCAGTGCTGTTTTGTCGAGGGATCATCAACCGAAAGCATGTCGTCTTCCACCAGCCTCAGGACATGATCCTTGACATAGGATCAAAAGCAAAGCCTCAAGAGCCCTTGCCTCACCCACACCAACCACTGTGTGCATCCTTCATTACTTTCCAGCTCCATTTCGCAATCGTTTTGTTGCACAGATCCACCGCTGTCTCTCATTCCAACTTCCTGAATCCCCGTGACAGGCCCTCCATCTGTTAGTTTCATTGATGCTGTCCCCGCCACACAGTCCGGCGTCACCCGGCTCGAGTCTTCCAATCACCAACCATAACGCTTGAACCCTTGGTTATTCTCCTTTTGAGCTGCTCCCGGACTTTCTTGACAGGGCATTGATGTGCCATACACATCCTTGTCCGCTTGGGCGGACTTGAACCCGTGGAAATATGTTTCAGCTTTCGCTATTCCTATTGCTGCATGCACGGAGTATGCCGTAAGTCTGCATTGACGCAGCTTGGAGCGGGGAATGCTACCCACCCATGTGGTTCAAGAAACACACTGCCAGGCGGCGACAGGTAACAAACGTATAAGCTGATAGAAGTGTGAAGGACATGTGCTGTAAGACAGAACGTCAGCTTGAATACGATAGCGATATGTCTGTTTATGTTGAGTCTCGCCAAACTCACATTGATGCATACATAGCAAGTTTTCGTGATAGAGAATGTCCCCTCGGCCCACCCAGCCCATATGCATGTCACTAAATATGCTCAGATCCCACAAGACAGATTCAACGGTGTTCTCCACAATTGGCCCATGTCGTTCAGTTTGACAACTTTGAAGCCCGATGCTCGGACGTCATGCTGGTGGAAGGGTCCCATACGACAAGGAGCTGTTTGGGCTCAGAGCTCAAGCTAATGTCAGCAATAGTGCGCCATTGCAAGCGACTTGACCCCAAGTTGTACTATCGCACGTGGCGTGTGGCGGTGAGTTGAAACTTGAATGCATTCTTTTGGACCTCGAACAAATGATCGCCCTAAGCTTATAGCTACCACGAGGTTTTCACGCTTCATCCGAACTTACCGGCCCGTTATACATGCGTCAAAAGCAACGTCTCCCGTGCCTTGGGCTCGCATAATCAGGCGTAAAATCGAACGATATCTTAAAGGAAGGGTCACGACCGCCGTGTAAACGTTCGCGACTGCACATGCCGATTACTTTGAGTTCGTACTTTGTGCAATGGCGGAGCCGTGAACGGGCCACTGTGGTGACTTCGGAGACTCGTCCAGGCCCCCGGGAAGTTTGTGCATTGTGCGCTCAAGGTCAAGCCCTAGGCATACGTGCAGTCTTGCAGATACTGAGTAAACCGGTCTTCCACTGGATGCCAGGTACGAGGTCTCGAGGCCATGGTGTCGGCTAAAAATGCAACGACCCAAAGAGTTAGCTCCGCGGAGAGGAGTGCCATCATCAGGCCCCTGTTCCATAATGTAGATCTTTGACACCAAAGCCAAAGCAGGGAATAGGAAGCACAAGAATTCCCATATTGGCCTTGCATATCTGAGACTCATGCAGATGGCCGTTTTCTCAAGAGGGCGCGTAGGTCGAAGCGACAAGGCTTTTTGGTGGAGAAATCCATGGTATTATTGTTGAGAGAGAACGGTGAAGAACGTGAATGATAGCAACAGAGGGGCGCAAGTGGTTGAGAGACAATTCGAGGTTTGTCGGGCAGGCAGGTGGAAATACTTGCAGGGCAGGTACAGATGAGATGGAGGTTGATCTAGAGCAGGCAGGTGCGAGGCCAAGACGATGAAAGGCCTCGACCTAAAAAGCCAATTATCTCATCCAAGTAGCAGGTGCCAGACAAAAAGAAAAGACGCGGACCCCCGGAGTTTTAAACTCCCTCTATAAAGACTGTCCATATCCTCATATATCACAACCTCGATCCTTTGGAGTAGCTCCTCACATCTATACCGACCAACCCGTCCGAAAGAACCCCTCATTCCCGAGATTTATCGGGTCAGCTCATAGGCGGGGCAGAACAGAGTAGACTTATGCAAGTTGGTGCATATCCAGAACCTCAGATGAAGCAGAACAGAATATCTATCATTCCTATTATATCGTACCGTTTGGGTTGGAAACAGGGCATTCAGCTTGCGCGGGCGGAAGTTAGATGGGCCACAGCCAATCACTTCAGGACGATGCTGACGATGGTATAACAGAATTGTCAATCTCGCCTACCACGAGCTCGATAATTGTTGGTAGGCATCGCGAATAGCATCATTTATGGTCCTATAGAGGCTCTACTATTCCAGTCTAGAATCTGTCAAGTGGCCTGACTTTGGCTAGTTCCCGTGTCAGCTGTGTAACCAGCTCGTCCGCTACGCTGGTTCCTTTACCAAGAGCAACGATATGTGCATGAGCCCGCTTCTGCTGCTAAAGGAAAGATGACATGTCAGTTATCGTGCTTTCAAAGAGAACTAACACGATCATACCGTTACACTAGGTCAATGCCCGGGACCGCAAATCAACCTTTTGAACGGCCGACTTGTCGATCAGAGACTACAATATCGACCAAACTCATCCTGACACCATCTGGTGTGTACCACAAGAAATGTCCGCACCCCCGATTTCTCACCAGATTCTCTATTATTCCTAAAATACTAAATTAAGGAAATAACCTATATAAAAGACTTTAAAGGCTAAGATATCTAATAAAATTATTAAAATAAGAAAAGAGATCCTATATAAATATTATTTATAGAATTTTATATCTTACGGAATTTTTTACTTACTTTGTTTATATATGAAGAAAATACCTAAGACCGGCCATTTCTTATGGTACCCTGAGGGTACCATTTAGTCTTTTTGCGCCTTTTCTTCTTCTATTTTCTATCAAATCCTTGTCTGCATATCTTTATTACACGACTTCTTGTTTGTGCCCAACGTTAATCCCAACTTCCCAACAGTCTTAGCATGGCAAGAATCGTCATTATTCCTCCAATGCCGAGATAGCCACATGGCACTCATTTACCAAGTGCCGGCCCGGACCCTCCACCCCACCCCTCTAGCTAGGAGGCATTTAGTCAACGGTCGCTAGTTTAGTGACATGGAGTCTGAGAAAGTTTGGTCAATGGCCACAGCCATCGTCATCGCTGATCAATAATGATCAACCGCTTTTTACCTCGGTACTAGTTAGGTAGAGCTCATCTTCCAAGTTAGACAGGGTATACCCCTGGGTCCTCCTCGGTCAGAGCCAACCTGGCTATGGCTTACAAAGTCATGACATGATATGTCAATCAATCTATCATGCTTATCATGGGTTGCCTAAGCTCTAGAATATTCCCAAGTCCTGTGAGTGGCTGAATTGTTTCTTCAACGCTACTGCGAACTAGTCTCCCGTATTGTTGCGACCCAGATCTCTTCGGACCCTCCAAACTCGCGAGCCAACCGGCCGTCTTTGACTCCCTTTCAACACCTCCACCCAAGGAACTTCTGTCAAATCGCTAACCCTCTCAACCTCTTCTGGTTCAGCATCCGACCGATCATCTTCTGTATCCTCATCCGTGACTTCCAACACTGCATCGTTCCCTTCATCGGTCCCAGCTCTCTCGTAGAGATCCTCTGTGTATGCCCAGCTTGGGGCGTCGAATTTTCCATGAAGAAGGACGATATTTCGGCCTTTTGCCTTAACATCTCTGAACTCTTGAAGCGGTATTGGTGTAATAAGCTGAAGAGTCTTTGATTTCGTGTCGATGCCACGTAACAAAACCAGCCCCATGGTTCGAGAATACCGAGGGTCCAATGTAGCATCATTGTAGTAGGGTATGAATGGGATAGCTTCTGGGCTTGTGGAGATAAGCTGCGAAAGTCGACATTTTTCTTCCAGATCTAGGTCCGTGGATTTAGAGAGTGCTTCGGTTGATGGCTTATCTGGCACGAATCCAGAGAATGCCTGAACATCCTCTATCTCGACTGCCGCTAGGACCAGTCCGTTCACTGTATCAGCCAGCAACTCTGAGGGACATTGATAGTCGTAGGACATCAAACCAAGAATTCCACGCTTTGGTGATGAATACTGCACAAGCGAAGGCGGTCTAAAAGAAAGTGGCGAAGCGTTCCATCTCAATATCGGAGGAGTATCAGACAGCTCCGATGTCTTTGAGGCCGTTTCTTGCAAGTGAAAGTAAGACATCGTCTGCATCGCTCGTAGATGAGCCGCCGTTCTTGATGTGAACTCGGATTGCTGAGAAGGGAGTTCCGTAAACAGCTTTTCTGTCGCAGCTCGTAGAACATCGACCGTTTCGGATGGGCCCTCCTGCGACATGTACAATACTTCCTCGGGTCTTATTTTCTCAAGTAGTGCAGATAGCAAATCCAAACCAGTCCCAAGAATCCATCCCGGAGTGTTCACAATAAGAGGCACTCCATCAAAGTTTTTGATGTATGTGTCGAAAAGATCGGCTGCACATGCGAGGTAGAGCTCAGGATTCGAAGCTGGCGATACGGAAGCCATCGAGTGACAGCGAATAATTTTGAAAGTAGAATCCTTGAGATCAGGGTGTGTAAAGGGTGTGCCTAAGTTTGGCTTGTTTACAGAAACAAGGGACAAAGTTCCTGCTGGTGCGTATTCTGGTTGGCCAGGATCGAGGTCGAGTATCACGATTTTACGTGAAGGTTGATTTTGACCTCGATCTGTCAGGAGGCGGTTTAAGAACAACCGTGAAAAGGTAGACTTTCCAGCCGATTTAGGGCCACATATAAATGTTGACAAAGATGGCTTCTTTCGACTGGTTGCTACAAGTGAAGACAGCTTCTTGTTCCATGCGGGGGGTGATACCAAATCTTGGATAATGCATTTCTTAGGGGCATCTTCTGAGGTATAGATCTGGAAACTGTAAGTAGAGATCTTTTTGGAAGTTATAAACTTACAATCTGGAAAGTGGTTTCTTTGGTGGTCTTCGTCGCTGACTCTGTCTCGGATGGCTCATTCCATATCTTCCTGAACAGTGGTGACAGACGACCTAATTGGCGTAGACCTCGAGAGTTTTGATCTGGATGAAGCTCTAGTCTCGTCTCTTCCGCACTTCGCAACACGGGAATTGCGTGACAATGGGGGGCATGAACCCATTCAATGGTTTCAGAGGGATACAGAGTAGCACCAGCCAACGTCACCTCGCCTTGGATAACTCTAACTCCAAAACTTCCAATGATGAGAAATCGCTGAATAGGTTAGCTAAAGTAGCAAAGGGAAAGCTTAATATTTACCTCACTGCTGGATAGTCTTAGTTCTATCACGCCTCCTGCTTTGACTCGATGGTTTTGTTTGGATAGACGAAACGATGAATACTGTGTTACTTTCTGGGGCGTTCCAGGAAGTTCTGGTGTTATGTTTCCTGTAATTCCGCTGAAAGTCTGATTAGCAATGTCGATGCTGGAGGTGCCGAGCAATATACCTTGCTGAAACAACACCTCTAGGATGAGAGGCTGGCGATTCGGCCCCGCGTTGCTGTCGAGGGACTTTCGCAACACTCTTCTTAGGAGTTGATGGTTTTCCACTCTGACTGTCATCCTTTCGAAGCGGACTGAAGTAGTTGATGTTGCTGGAGACTGGATTCTCATCACATTCTGAAGGCTGTGGCGTAGTTTGCGCAGAAATAGCAGCTTCTCTCCTACGAGCTGCAAGTGCGCTAATAGCACTCATAGCTGTATTGTGTTAGTTGAATGGTCTGTAGACGTAGATAAAGGGAACCAGATAGTCCACTGTATGTTCAACTCACGTTTGGGTGCTTCGACGCCATCAAGTCGCCGTTTCTTATGAGATGACATAACACACAAGAATTATGTACAGATTTGGAGAATCAATGAAGCAAACAAAGTTCTATATAGAAAGGGTGGGAGAGTAGACTACGTGGCCCCCTGTGATAATGCGAGTGAACATTGCTTGCTCGTCAATTCCTCCAAGTCCATTCAATTGAGGTGAGAATAGGTGAAAGCTGAACCTTATCGATAAGAAAAATTATTCTGCCGCTGTATATATGGCATGTACCACCTACTTAAGCACTCTCGGGTGAGTTGGGTTGAAGGGAAAGTAAATAGTTAGTCAAAACTCAACTTCTTGTGCTTCTTGCATCGCTATTTCATTAGAACCAGAGTTTATCTTCTGCATTATTACTGGGCAGTCAATACCAGCCTTCGCGCACTGCCTGCCACCGCATTTTACACGTACAGGCGCGTCTCTGTAGATAGTGGGCTGCCCCACTAGCGCGGCATCTCCCAAAATTTCATTTTCCAGCAACTCAAACTTCACCTCGAACAACCTCCTCCCACCAATTGCACCACCACCCCCGAGAAGTCTTACTCAAAAATCGGCCCAAGATGGCGCCCAAGGAACCCTTCAAGGTGCACTCACTTAACAAGCACATAGAGAACACAAAGAAGGGTATATCCGCCGACGCGCAGTACAATCGCCGCTCAGGCAACCGTGCTGCAGCTGTCAAGAAAGAGTCCAATGACCCAAACAACATCTTCGCCAACAACGATGACGATGATAACGATGAGAGCGGAAGCGGAAGCGATAGTGACGACAGTAGTGACAATTCGCCCACCAACTTCATGGATAAGCTTACCGGTTCTGCGAAGCCTGCTTCTGCTGCTTCCCGTCGTCGCAGTAAGGATGATGAAATCGCCGATAGCGACGACGAGCGTAACGCGTCCAAGAAGAGCAGCTCCGCAAAGAAACCTGCTCCCGCCAAGTCCAAGCCTGCATCCTCCAGTGAATCTAGCAGTGAATCTGAGTCTGAAGACGAAAAGACCAAGGCAAAGACCAACGGCACGGCTCCTGCGAAATCCTCCGATACCTCTTCAAGCTCCTCTGAGGCGGAAAGCGATAGCGATAGCGATGAGGAAGATACAAAAGCACCTGCTGCTAAGGCGTCTACCGCAAAGAAAGAAGAGTCTGAGTCTAGCAGCGATTCTTCTGACGAGAGCGAAGACGAGACTGCGGCCAAGCCTGCTGTGAATGGCACTACCGCTACTACATCCGATACCTCTAGCGAAGACAGCGAGAGTGAAAGCGAGGAAGAAGAAGTTGCGAAGCCTGTTAAGAAGCCTGCTGCAAAGCCTGCTGCCAAGCCTACCACAAAGTCTGCTGCAAAGTCTACCGCCAAGTCCGCCGCTCGTGTGTCAGACAGCTCTTCCAGCGAGGAGGAGGATTCTGATGATGAGATGGTTGACGAATCCATGCACATCGAGGACCGTGAAGGATCAGGCGCCATTGCCAACTTCATTGCTCCCGACTTTGTCCTTCGCAAGGGCGACGATGGCACAAAGGCCCAGGACGTTGCTCAGATCTGCAACCAGGCTAATCTGGAGGGCAAGCAGTTCTGGTACTTTACAGTTCCTTCCAATGTGCCCATCTCAGTTATTCAAAACCTCGAGATCCCTATGAACCAGTCACGCTCAAGCGACAGGCTGTTTTCTCACGATGGGGATGATTATGGTCTCTCCTTCGAGAGTATCGCCCCCAAAGGCAACATCCAGATTGTGATCCCTTCTACCGACGGCTCTCAGTACCGTCAGAGTAAGTATACAAATCCTTCTCACACATATAACCCACTAACATTTACGGCAGCTCCTAAGCAAATCGACCAGGTCATGCAGGTCAAGAAAATCACACAACTTGGCGCCAACACCTCTGTCGGCCCTGTTCCTAAGCCAGCTCCTCGTGCTCAGCCTGCTGGCCTGAAGGCCCGCTACCAGCCCATTGGAGTCAACGAGCCTATGACCAACGATGATGAAGATGACGTTGAGATGGGCGAGGCGCCTGCTCTATCGACCAAGGCTCCCAAGAAGGAGAAGAAGCGCAAGACCAAGGAAACATCCGATAAGAAGCAGAAGAAGGGACAGGGTCTCCCTGAACTACCTAGCTCTGTAACAGCGGAGGCGGCAACCCCTGACACCCGCAAGAACAAGCGAAAGCTCACTGCCTCTGAGGAAGATGCGGCAGCTGTCGCGGAGCAACTTCAGCAGGAAGCCAAGGCAGCGAACAGGTCCAAGAAGCAGAAGACAGAGCGAGTTGGCAGCCCCGACTTGGGCTCCGAGCCCGCTTCTGCAGGCGCAAAGAAGCAGACTCCTGTGTTGCCTCCTACACTCCCTCCGGCTGAAACCCCTCTCGCGAGCCGCACGAAGCAAAAGAAGGTCAAGGAGACTCCCGTCCCCGCCCCTCGCCAGAGCGTGGTCCCTATCCCTGCTATCCCTCACTCGTCGCCTCTCAAGCCCTCTTCTACACCTGCCCCTTCATCTCAGCCTCCAGCTTCGCCCACTCAAGCCAAGGAGAAGCGAGTCCGAAAGAAAAAGGAGAAGGACGGCAAGAAGACTTCTTCAGGTAAGAAGGAGACCCCCGTGCCACCTCCCCAACACTTTTCTTCTTCCGAATAGTATTCTGTGTTGTACGGCAGTGCTGGAAAGGGCAAGGGCAAAGGCAAGGCTGGCAAGAAACAGTAATGCGTTCCGTTTATACCTGTCGAAGAGACATATAATTCATCATGCTCGCGAACGTCCAACGCCAGCCTTTACTACATACTGGTATTTCCAATTTTTCTCGACAATGGTCACGCAGGATTATATGCACATAGGAGATGCTGCGAATTTCTTTTATTCTTCACGCATAGCTGGCAAACTGCGAGCTTTTCGATACCGCGATGAGACGACAGTCTCTGGAATTTAGCGGATGGCGTTGGTGGTGCATTTTGGTCGTAAAGGGAGAAGAAAAAAAGGTGTGCGGTTGATGATCATGTGAGTATGGAAGAAGGAGAGCAAGACGAACAAAGAAGTGCCTCGACGAACGGTCTACCTTTGGGAGGAAGGTAGCCTAGAGGTTAGCATAAAGCTTTAATTCGCTGTGCTTTTGGGCATTGGTGGAGGCCAAGGGATGTTTGTATCATGATTGTAGTCAATGTTAGAGATCAGACATAAACCTTCTAGTTTCAGCTTGTGAATGTGTACAGACCAAACCGACATCAACTAAGGGGGCTTGCTTAATAACTTTATCATGTTCAAGGGTTCTTATTGTTGGTAGATATTTAGATGTCCCAAAATATTAACCCTTTCATCATGAGATCCAAACTCAACGAACTTTTACCGTGTCCATCCCATATACCCTAGAGCATCTGAGGTTCATCAGTCCATCGCCACTTTATATATCTACAGAACAATGTCTAACAGCAGACCAGCCTGATCATATTAAACATTAACACCCTTTCAATATTATTTGGCAACTTCATAAATAATGTTATCATCAAGTCAAGCCACTCAGCCATCGCTGAGTCTAGACCACCACGACTCCAAAATACCAAACCGTCATGCCCTCCCCGCAGAAAGCCCCAACGCCATCGTGTCCCACGTTCAAAAGTCAATGCCGCAGAAGCTTTAACGACAAGCTGTGCTTGTCAACGACTCCTAGTGCCAAATACTTCGCTAGCTTCAGCCTTGGAAGTGGAAGGACACGCCCCCTCTTCCCCAGCCTCCCAGGGCGTTTTTGGAATGGCCAATGTGATGACGTTCGCTATTCGAGGTCTCACGTTCCACATGATTTGACACCTTTGTTGTTGGAGGATTGAAAGCAAAGGGTGTTTGGACTGCTGGTGGTTATGGTTAGGAAATAACAATTAAAAAAGAAGTTGATATTGAAGATGATTCTGTGCTTGGTACTGCATCATCATGCACGTAGTAAACATGACACCCGAAAGAGCAGTGAAATCATGCGTGTAAGTCA
The DNA here is from genome assembly GCA_900312805.1 of Fusarium torulosum. Lineage (NCBI taxonomy): Eukaryota > Fungi > Ascomycota > Sordariomycetes > Hypocreales > Nectriaceae > Fusarium > Fusarium torulosum. The sequence continues at coordinate 18,661 of ONZP01000327.1, forward strand.
TAGTTTTGGGGCTACGTCAGTTGGTGCTCGCCAACGCCCAACGTAGTGGCTTAGATTAGCCTAGGCACGTCGCTCACCGACAGCCTCACCAGGGACCAAATAAAGCCAAGAGTCTATGTTGGGCACAGTTCATGCGGCAATGATAAGGGTCGTTCCCAGCTGGTTGCGGTGTCTCCCAAAGCAGCGGGGCTAGTGATCAATGTACAAGGTCATTCTGGTACAGAAGTTCAAGGGATTGGTTCTGCGTCTAAGACACCCCAAGCAGCTTTGAGATAGCGTGCTTAGACGATGTGTCAACAGAGACCCTTTGAAAGCTGAAGACGGTAGAAATGTCCAGGTTTCACTTTGCGGCCGCGTACAACAGACTGACTTGGTCGCATCGTTAGAATGCTAAAGTGACACAAAAACGTCAAAGACGACATCATGTCTTGACATGACATATGATGACGGCAACGCAAGCAAGCATAGACATGTCACGCAGTACGGAGTAGAGTTGGGAGTATCCATCAGCCCACGTGCTCGGCACGAGGCGAACTGAAGAGACCCCAATCACAAGCACAAGCACAAACAATAACTTACCAGCAGAGAGAAAGAGAGAGAGAAGAAAAAAAGCGTATGGTCTGATGAGAATCGAGGCCAAGCCAAGGCCCGAAACCTGGAAAGATCCGGGTGACGGCAATCTCATCCTCGCAGCTGCAAAGCATCACATCAGGAGATCACTGCAATCGTATCGTCCCATTGTTCATATCCGACGGTCTTCTCGTAGCCTCCGACTAACACCAGCACCGGCCGAAAACTACCGACCGCAGATCCACGGCCGAGATGGGGTCTGATGGATTTTTTTTCTGTCTTGTCTTTTTCGGTGTCGAATCTGTCAATGGGCCGAAAACCCTGACCATCTAAGTGGACTTGACCCAAGCCGAATGAGCGATAAAAAAAAAACTTTCAAAAAAATTGAGCCGAGTTAATAAGTCAGAATGAGCTTATTGCAGTAGTTAAGTCCGGACCTGAAATAGGTGGAACCACTGCGGGATTCGCAGCAAAGATTGCATCCGTTGTGGGAACTCGGTGAATCTGGCGATCGCGGCCGGGGACTTGAAGTCTCCCAAGAGCGAAATTTTCGTTTAGACTTCGTTTGTCTCACTCATGCCCAAAAATGCTCTTTTGTGCGGATGTGAATATGACTGATGGCAGCCTCAAGCCCAAGAGCGCTATCATTATCATTATCATTATCATTATCATTATGGGCGGCTCGCTCGGATACCCCCATCGCATTGACCGCCTTTGCATTGGCTCTCAAAAAAAAAAAAAAAACAGGCTTTTATTGGTATCATGATACCTAATCCATGATATACCTTGGAGTCGTAGTAGCTCACGAGGGCACGGATCTGGAGCTAGAGTAGCAGTCATCAATGCTCGTCCAGTAGAAATCTTTCAGTATGCATCGTTGATTGGGCATTAGTCTCTGTAGTAGACTGCGTTGGTCTTTCACGTAGTAGTAGTTGGGGTGAGAGAGAGGCATGCAACTGCATTCAGCAGTCATCATCCATGGAGTTTAGTTTGCGGTCTGGTCTGACATTTTCCGCAAGTCCGCAAGTTGGTCAGATATTCGATAGCCTTGAATCAGACGAGAGACCAGAAGGGATCGCCTTGGGATCGAGACCACGGCCCAAAGCTCAGAATTGTGCATATCATGAAATGGTGGACAACCAACAATCACGATCTGCTTGACCATGGGTCACACGTCGGGTTGAGGATGCCATTGATGGAGCGGAATCGCCAAGGCCTTCTTTGTCCATGTCGACGCCTTTCACCGACTTGAAAGCACTGATTGATTGTTAGGATGATCTCTATCAAAGCCATGTGTCCTTTGTAGCCCGCCTTCATCCCGTTTTCTCCGTGTGCATCTAGTCTAGTACATCGCGAGCTGTGGATGTCTCGTGCTCAGGACTCATGTAGGGGGGGGGGGGGACCCTGGACGATCTCCTGAACTTGGGCTAAGTCAGCCCCATTCTACCTTGCTCTTACAAAACCGGCATAGAGCATTCAATGAAGCTGAAGCTGCGCACGGCCAGCACTTTAATGATAATTATGTCCAAAAAGAGATTGCGAATGAAATCGCATTGGTGATCGGCCAAGGTTTTGTTTGTCGCGACTCGCAAAGCCTGCGCATGCGACAAGACACCAAACACTGCAAATCCTCTCTCTCTGCCTCTCCAAAGGACTGGAAGAGTTTCGTACCCCTGCTGCGGGAGACCCCCTTCCTAATCTCTCCAGACCCTGAACCCTCTCTCCACTACTGTCTTTTTTGCTGATGTTCTTCTTGTCGGTCTCGGGTGCTGGGCGAAAGGATCCACGCTTAATTTCCTTGCATTACTGGAGCGGCATCGCGTCTCGCCTCGTACAAGAGCGAGCGCCTCATGCATTGACAAATAAGACCCGAGCGGCCGTTAGGAGCCTCCGTTTTCCAAGTGTTCCGCGCCCACGATTTGAAAATTAATTCCGTAGACTACCTCAGCTGTCGGAGAGTCGGAGCCAGCCAAGCTCCTGGCCCAACTTAAAAACGTTTGCTAAAACCAACGTCACTATCTCATAACGACGAGGCTTGACACGCTAACAAAGGTCTAAGTGCGAGAGGCTCAAACGGCTTCCTACATATCAAAACTTTGAGCGACAATTGATCTTCCGCAACATCCGAGTCGATGTTGTAGAGCCAAAAGGTGACAGCAGAAGCGGAAGCGAACCGGATATCTCGTGGGGTTGCAACCCTTGTCGTGAGCAGAGCATGTCTCTGGAGGCGATGAGATGGGTTGCGCGAGGCTATGGCCTGTAATCACTGTCTGGACCTTGGTAAAGGATCTATCTGAAGCGAACCCTTGAGGTTGAAGTCTGAAGCCTCAAACCGTTACGCTTCCCATGCAGGGCTGAAGTGCAGACATGCGCTTGAGTCGACATGTGGTGATGACAATTGCAAGTGGGTATGGATAGCACAGCCAAGTGTTATCCGTACTCAAACTGCTATTAATGCAGCGCGTCAGTGTCTATGGAACACTTCATGTTGGCAATGCAGAGTATCAGACATTGATCAGTGAGTACCAACGCTAAATGTGCCGCTGCCGTGCATCGACGACTAGCATTCGAACTTGTGGTGATGGTCTTTTGAAACAGTCGACGTTTCTTGCAACACTACCTGGAATGAAAAGGAACTTGTTGAAGTTTGGCCTTTAATGGTATTCAAGGCCAACACTGTAGGTGTCAGCAAGTGTAGAAAACCATCCGCGGCTTCCATGGCCCAGGCGGAATTGGAGAAGGTACATTGGTCGTAGGTACTCGCTGAAACTTGTGGCTTTCGTCTCTAAAAACCTACAAAAAAAGATGCAGTGGCCCCAGCTCCCATTTAGCGTCAACAAGAGCTTACCCTTGTCATTCATATCGATCCTCAATGGCTCATTGTTCATCATCCATTTCGGTTTGCTGTCTGTGAAACTTTGCAGTGGAGCTCTTGTGCTATAACGCAGCACATATCTCGAATGAGGAGCCTATATCATGGATCTTCCGGATGGTGAATTGACCTAATGATTTATTGCCAGATAGTCCAGATTGTTAGCTGTTTCCTCAAACTGTAATATAAAGGAGCTTTGCAAACAATCAAAGCTTTGCCCCCTTATCGGACCAGCCGGTGATTTGAATGACCAAGCATCAGAGGAAGTTGCCTCGCACGCAACAGATATTGTAATGAACTCAACGGGAATGTCCTCGTCGAGGGTATCTCCGTGTCGCTTCCATGTTTCAATCGCAAGCAGGCCTTTTGCTTCCATGGGTGTATCACTGCCAACACATGGACATGAGCTGTTCAATCTATTGTCATTTGGTCGGTCAGAGCATGTTTGCAAGCCAACTGTCGATTGCCATCTTAGAACTTAGAAGCACAAGATCGTCGTTCTCCAACCGCGGCACTGAGCACATGAGTAATCGTCCACATGGACGTGATTGGTTTGCGACCTCCCCATCATCGAATCTAGGCGTTTCCAGGCGCATGTGCCTGTGCCACGATCATGACGCTGCTGTCAGATCGACCTGGCTGGGCTGTGTACCTAGTAAGCGACACCATCGAGGGGACCGTTTTCTAATGGTGACGTTTTCCACTAGAATCAGCCACCGTCATTGACATGGACCCTAACTGCCTGATCAAAGACAGAACACAGAACAACAAAGATGAATGCAATTAAGGTGTGAGTCTAAATTACATTGAACAACTAAGTCAAAGACTCATCACGATCCTGGACCATTATTGTCTTGTTTCGTCTTGTCTTGTCTTGTCTTGTCATCAGTGCAATTGGAATCTTTTAGCACGCTGAGGTAAGAAAACGCAAAAACGCAAAAACGTGCGCCGTAATAAAGCGAAAAAACATGAGGGTGTGTCGTGTCGGCCGACGGCAGATCGCCCTTCCAATCTCATCCGTCCCGGAGAGCAAGACTCGGAGCCTCGGGGCCATGGAGTCTTGGCGGGTTTCCGACCACCGACCTCAAAGGACTAAGAAAGTCACTGGATGATTGCAGCTTCTGCGACGTTAAACAGGAAAACCCATTGGATCTCAAACAAACAATGTGGACTTGTCCGGAAGCCCTGTTCGCTTGCGTTGCCAAGGTACTGACTGGACGTTAACGTTTCTAGTCGTTGCCCGGCAGCTCTGCCAAGGCTAGAATGATGTAGTACGCTGCGCTGCACTGCACTGCACGCTCACACGCTGCACGCTCACACGCTGCACGTACAAGACATGGAGGTCCTTTTCTCAATGGGTTGCCTCCCAGATGACTAAGACACTTTCATGATAGAACACATGTTTCTGCGGCTCGTCTGACTCTAATGATCGAGGCTCAGCAGTTCCAGATCGGCCATGTCTGCCTATCCAATTTCCCCTCCAGGACTCAGTATTAAACGTCTCATCCTTTTCGCGTCGCGCATACGCGGAAAAGTCCAGTCAGTTTTTAATTCGACAGGGCGATAACTCACGCGACTCAGCCGCCAATCACTCTTGGCACCCACTTTGAAGGAAATTACTGTAATACGGCTTGGTTCGGGCCACGATAAACCCCGTACCTCCGCGATGTCCGGGCCCAATGTCCATGTGCTGTGTCAGCAACATTGTCACTGCGAAGCCAATCAATCAAGACGATACAGACAAAAGAGCTCCATCTGAGCGTCAGAGGAAGGCTAAACAGGCTTAGGCGCTGGCTCCAGTGCAATCTCCAGGCGGCCCTGGTTCCATCCATGCACCCAGCGAAGCCGACAAGGGGACGAAGGGGACCCGCTGAGGCTTGTTGGCTGGTCGGTACCCAAGACCCTTGTAGACTTGATGACTCCTCCGCAGCATCCGGCTGGGGGCTTCATTTGAGATGAGAACGAGGAAAAAATCCTGCGGTGCGGGCCCCCCCCCTTGAACGAAGCTAATGTCAGTGTGATGGGCTCCAGCTGCTTAGCTTAGCGCCCACTGCGCGACCTGCCCTGTCAAATTTGTGCTGTTTTAGCGGACACCCGTCGCAAAGTCAACTGTAGAAGCCTTGATTTTTCAGCGCTTCTAGTGGCCAGCTACACCTGGACACGCCCCTGCTGCATCGCTTTCCTGCACCTCGTCATCATGCTCGATCCCTCTCTCCTCCACTCCCTCCGCTTTCTTCATATTACTACTCCCGTTTCCTCTCCTCCATCTTCTTCTTCCCTCCCTTTTCTCTCCCTCCTCGATCCTCGGCTTGGTTTCGTCTTAGATTCGCACCTTGTTAAAGCATCTATCCTCTTTCTTCACGACTTCAGGTTCCCAGCCAACACAGCTTTCCTTGTGTGGCGTCCCTGTCGCGTGCTTCTCTCCCTTCTCTGCGACTCGACAACGACAGCTCTAGACGGCCATCCCGACGATTCCGACACTTTCGTCGTATGCGTGCAAGTCAACTAAACACGTCAACTTGGATATGAGGTAGCTTTTGGATATTCATATTGGGATACCGACTAGGCGATACGAATTTCTTCGACAACTATCCTGCGCTACGCTACAAATAATCACCACACGCCCCCTTTCAACTAATAGCCAATTTTGTCGATCACAACGACAACTCCGACATTCATCATGAACGACTTCTCCGCCACCCTCACTGGGAAGCCTAAGCTCAAGCTATTATGGCCTGAGCATGTCAATCTACCATTTCTCAACACTGCTCCTCACAGATATAGAATTGGTCGCCGACGCACCAAGTCAAAATCGAGACCTGGCAACGAGGAGCTCACCAGCCTCAAGACATCTTTCAACGCCTGGGATGGTGTTCGCGATCTCCAGAAGCACCACTGGAGGACGTCAGACCTTCAATATGCCGTTGTGGGACTTCTTGTTCTCTTCTCTTTCTGGATTGCTCCTCCAGCTCCTGGTGTCAAGCTTCTAGCTATCATTGGTACTGTCTGGGCTCTACTCATGCCCGCCACTCGCCAATTCTTCCTGCCATCAGTCACGATTTGGACCTGGCTCCTCTATTTCTTTTGTAGTCGGTAAGTTTCTAGCCCACTCCTCAAATCTGACATCTTGCTCATTATTTGCCAGGTTTATCCCCAATGAGTACCGACCTCATATCTGGGTTCGAGTGCTTCCGGCTCTCGAGAACGTCTTGTATGGCGCCAACCTCTCAAGCATTCTCTCCGCCCATCAACATTCGGTCCTCGACATTCTCGCCTGGATCCCCTACGGCTTGTGCCATTTTGGCGCGCCTGTCGTCTGCGCTCTGCTCATGTTCGTCTTTGCCCCCCCTGGCACGACTCCCGTCTGGGCACGAACCTTTGGTTGGATGAGCATTCTCGGTGTTACCATCCAGCTCCTCTTCCCTTGCGCCCCCCCTTGGTATGAGATGGAGCATGGACTTGAGCCTGCTGCGTATGGTATGCCTGGATCCCCCGCCGGACTCGCCCGCATCGACGCCATTTTCGGCATCGACCTCTACACAACAAACTTTAGTACTGCGCCCGTTCCCTTCGGTGCATTCCCGTCTCTCCACGCTGCGAACGCCGTTCTCGAGGCTCTCTTCATGTCTCACTGCTTCCCTCAATTCCGCACTTACTTCATCATGTACGCCGGCTGGGTCTGCTGGGCCACCATGTACCTCAGCCATCACTATGCAATTGACTTGGTTGTCGGTGGCTTGATTGCCTCATGCTTCTTCTACGCAGCCAAGGCCCGATGGCTTCCTCGTCGCCAGGAGGGAAAGATCACACGATGGGAGTACGAATATGTCGAGTACGGCGATCGCAATGCTATTTCCGACGAGGAGTACGGCGAGTACTTCGGCATGGGACTCCTGGGACGCTCTCGTGCTGACTCTAGCGATGGCTGGACTGTTGCCAGCTCGAGCTGTAGTTCCAGCAGCGGAACTCTCAGCCCAACTTTGTCCGAGGAGGCACTCCCTGGCATGCTTGTGGACCTCGACACCAATGGTCAGCTTTGGGATGGCAGCGCGCCCGCCCGAGATGTGGAGTTGAGCGAAGTTGTCGTGGTGCGGTAATTGATACGATTCACTAATAACACGCTTATCCCCCGGACGACCTTACATCCTACACCCGGCAACGAAGCCACTGATGGAATTTTACGATTTTAATGCCCGAACCCCTTTTAATCTTCTACCTTATACTTTTTTTTTGATAACACCTTTGGCATTCATCGGCACAGCGAAATGGCGCAATGCGGTGCTTTACTACGGCAGATACTGGATTCTGACGCAGGGCCGTCAGGGCCAGACAGCAAACTTTAATAATGGGTTCAAGGGGCATGGTGTCCCCTTCTAATGTATATCCTGCGGAAGGACGAAACCGGACCTGAATAGAGTAATGTATACAACAAGAGGAAGTTAATTCGTGTATGGACATGCAATGATGCCCATGTCATACACCGATACGCTCGCTTGAGAGCCTGGACGATTCGAGAGGGACATGCTTTTCGCAGCCTCCCACTCATGATGAGGAGGACAGGAAGAGATGATGATTGGCTCGCTGCCGAAGCCTGAACGATCCTGGAGAACAAAACTCAGGCGGCTTAAGGAGGCGGGCTCACTTTGGTGAAAAGGAAACGAAATACCAAAGATACCATTCGCTAGATATTAGCAGTTAGATGAATAGACAGCACATTGTAACTGTCACATGTTATCGCTTCCCAACGTGATTGAGCATATACTTTGACTTTATTCTCACTATTTAGGCCTATTGTGTCTAAATGATACCTGCAACGTCGAAACCATATGTATGATAAGCAACTCGGGATTCATATAGAGCAAGATAATATGTGGACACATTCTCATGAGACTGAGATCTTCATGTCGATCTAAATCTGCCAAACGAAAACCCCCTCGTACATTGCTTATAGTCAGGGCAGATACAAACGTCAAGCCTATACCACGTTCCCAAGAGACTTGGCAATTGTAATTGTCAGATCTTCATTATCGGCTGCTGTGAAAACTTCGTGATGCATGTGTTATCCCCATTTGATACGACCTTGGGCTTGGGTTGAATGAGGCCAACCATGTCATACAGTTGGGCTCTCTAACATAACGTTTGACAAATAGCTCTACTCTGTTATTTTTCAGCTATCAAGTGTTCCGCTTGAGGATGAATGGCCAAAGTCTGATATCATACATACGTCTCTCACTGATATCAGATCACATGAACCACCTCACCTAACACTAACCCAGAAGCTATATTGAACTGGTCAATTTGAATGACAAACTTGGGTTATATCAATGATGAGAGCAAATAGTTTAGAAAGTGAGAGTCGCCATATTTTCATTATCATTCGAGCTGCGTAGTCGCTGGTATCTTACTCCAATGCCAATGCATATCGATCGTGAGACCAAGCCAAATAACGATATAATACTAACGACGGATTCAAAGACAGAAAAAGAAAGTAAGAGTAAGTAAATCGAGGATGTAGTTGTTCTTTCATCCCTGGCTTGACAAACGGCGAGCCCGTGATCCGTTTTCGAAAAACACATATACCTAATTCGTTGAGCATCCTCCTTGTCCTGTTACACATTGAAACAGCGCATTGCCTGGGTTTTTGCATACAAGTCGTCGCACTGTTCCAGCCTTACATCGTCCCTCGGGTAGAAGTTCATGATACTCAAGCCATCAATCGTTTATCAGATGTTATCACAACCGCTTCTCGCTAGTAAATCATTCCCCACAAGCTGTAGTTCGAGTCTCCATTTCCATCATGACTCTACCTCTTCGTCGCAGGCCCGCTCCAGAGTCCCTTGGACGTCTCAACGACGCGGTTTCCGTGGTTGCCAGGTTGCAATGAGGATGGGACGTCAGATGCTGATGTGTTGCCCATCACCACATCGGTTTCGGTCTGTGTACCGTATCCGCTGTCCTTCGGCTGGTTGTTACCCATTGAAATGGCACTGTCGACTTTTCGGGTGCCAGGTGGCTCTTGCTGGCGTGCGGCACCACGGCTGGGTTCCTTTGAGCGAGCCCCGTCCATTAGATTACCCTGAGTCTCGCGGAGCTTGTTGATGGCCCGGACGGTGTCAATAGCTGCATGTAGAGTTCGGCGAGCGTTGAAGTTCTTCTTGATGTTGGGTAGGAGGTTCTGGCTCTCGCCACCCTCGTTAAGAATGGCAGCAACGAATGGGTGCTGAAGGGCCTCGTGGGCAGTGATGCGCTTAGTGGTATCAATAGTCAGACAGCGCTGAATAAAGTCCTTGGCGTGGCTGGAAACGCCACGCCAGTATTCGATAGGAGTAAAGCTGTAGTCAGCGCTGAGGATGGCTTGCATTTCTTCAAAATCAGAGTCGCGGTCGAAAGGAGTGTAGCCGCATAGCAAGAAGTAGGTGATAACACCCAGGGCCCATAGATCTACAGGCTTGCCGTGGCCGGTCTTTCTGAAGATCTCGGGGGCCATATATCCTGGGGTACCGCAGGTTGTAGTGAGAACGTGGAACTTTTCCTCATCCATAATTCGTGAAAGTCCAAAGTCTGCAATCAACAAGTCTGCGTTGTCCTCGGGTGTCCGGAAGAGTAAGTTTTCGGGCTTTAAGTCGCGATGGACAATGCCATGGTCGTGGAGGTAAGCAACAGCTGACAATGTCGCTCGAACCAAGTCAGCGGCGTCGGACTCAAAATAGGAGCCTTTTCGGCAAATTCGATCGAAAAGCTCGCCACCCAGTGCAAGATCGGTAACGAGGTAGAGGTTGTTCATAGTCTCGAAGTAGTCAACGAGAGTGAGGATGTTTTGGTGGCCCATGGAGACCTTCTTAAGAACGGCGATTTCGTTACGGACCTATAATTGCGCATTCAAGGTTAGACAGAGGACGATAAAAAAGAACATTGCGCGCATGATGTTGCTGGGCAGTAAAAGAGATAACACGCACCATGTGTTCGCGACCTGCCATCAGCTTCTTATTGATGACTTTGGCAGCATAGTAGCGACCAGTGTCGATATGGACGCATTCTTTGACGACGGAATAGGAGCCGGCTCCCAGCGTCTTTCCAACCTTGTACCTACAAGGCTGGACTTGAGGTTGTTGACGGGCTTGAGAATCCATGTTGAAATTGTGACGTCGGAGCTGCGGAGGATAGGCGATAAGAAGAAGATGGCAATGCCCCGCAGAGCGTTTTGAGGCAATCCGAGATGAAACTGCAGTGGGACGGCGTTGAAGCGATTCGAGCAGGCGATAGGATATGTAAGTCACTTTCCCAGCAGTAAATCGTCAAGTATGAGGAGGAAAGGAGACGGGGGTCGATTGATCGATCAGCTGAAAAGGGCGAGTATCAGCGGTCGAAGTAGCGATGCTGATGGGCTGAAGTGAAGGGAGTGAGAGTTTGGTGCTTGGTCAGTTCGTGGGACAGACCAGACTAAAAGGTGGGGTCGAGTCAACGTCCAGCTGAAAGAGGGATAAGATAAGGATGCGACAATGGTTTTACTAGGTACGTAAGTAAGGAATACGTACGGCGTTTTAGTTTTAGGCAATGTGATTGAATTGATTAGTGCTTAAATTTGACCGTTTTAGATGCGGTTGGAATGTTGGAGCTGCTATTGATATGGATACTAGAAAAAGGCACAAATGATGGCAATATTGCTTAATATGGTGCGGTGTGTCAATGACGAGATCTGGCCCTTGAAAGCATCATACTTGTACAATTTTACCTATATCTTTTTCAGTGGTAACCATAAGCATTTGATCACAAATACAGTGATCTATGTTTGTTTCCTCTCGCTTCATTCGTTGTTGATAACGAGGTGCAGTATTTGCACTATGGCCAGTCGCAGATGTTAAACCTCAATACACATACCCAACATTGGATCGCAAATCTTTTACTTTCTCGAAAGATTTAATAAAACGTTCCCGTTCTTGAATTTGCCATCATATGTGGTTGAGGCTTTCATCGGAATGACAAATTGAGAATAATCACAAGATGTATAGCATGCCGCAACAGCAGCTGGGATATTGATGCTGTCATGATGATGGACGTGTATGATAGCCAGTATGTAATAGCTTGATTTCCTTTCAAAATAGACTCCTTAGTTTTGAATTATTTTCTTCTCAACTGTTGACTGTTCAGTCTGACGGACCTCTACGTGATTGTTTCTTGGCACCAGTAAACTTCTTTTGCTTTATTCTGGTATCGTGGAATCTTCTGCCACTACTTCGTGTTAGTCAATTCCTGCAAAAGCATAAACAAACTCACATTTCTTCATGTTTCTTTTTCTTCTCTACGCTTGTCTCGGCAGGTGTGGCATCTTTATACATGCGCGTGACCTCCTCAACCAACTTTCTCCTGTTGTCTTCTGCGTTTGCGTCCCGCGACCGTGAATCTTGAGCTTGGAAGGTAAGGCAATCATTGGTTGAAGTGTAATATTTGGATTTGCGTATGCTTGGATGTAATGATTTTGGAAGTGCTAAGAGCAACTGTCCAACTGGATAGGCTGTGATTGCCTTTGTTTCGGTCCTTTCATTTGTAAGTGTTGGAGTCATACTTAGAGTTAGGTTTCTCGTACTTATTGACGTGTTGTCCACCTGGCCCGCTCGATCTGGCGTATGTGGTATTGCCTTTTGGAAGCTGTGTTGGAGTAAAGGATTGGAACCATGAACGGGCTTCAGCAAGAGCATCTTTGTCAAATTCGGCATCAAAAGCTTGATATCTCTTGAATCGAGGCGCAAAGGGAGGAGCTGTTGTGTATACTGGCGTCCTTCTCGGACAAAGCACTGAATGTATCTGGCGCCGAAGCATGCTCTTAACTGACAATAAAAAGGTGTATGAATCTTTCGAGACGCAATCAACAACAAGGGCTTTGTTTGGTTTAATGCTTCAAAATTGGCGAGTGCAATGTCTTATACGACTTCTAGTTGGGGTCTTTAAAATCTTGGCTTTTTAGCTTGATGCTTGCCTGTGGCTAAGATCCAAAACGAACCGAAAGACAAAACCAGGAGGGTTAAAATAAAATCCGCACTCTTATCTTACCTACAAAATAAAGAGAAGTTTGATGAATAACAGGTCGAGATCTGATATTTTAGACCAGCTTAGTATGTTATATGATAAGTTTCTGTAATCTTGTAAATATAATCATATTATTTGTCTTTGTTTATATGTATTAATGAGTATAAGTCTTATTATCTATCATCTCATGGTGTACGGATTTTATTTTAACCCACTGAAAACCCAACTGCCTGCCGAATTGAGATCTTTGACCGCCTTACCCCTTTTGTACTAGCCTTCCGCTAACTACGGTTCACTCCTGCGCCTGATCAGCCTCAATCGAACCCCGAAACCCAGCCTTCCACTCTTACTTTAGTTTTACCTTCAATCTCTACCTACCTATCTTCTCCTTCTCCCACAAACTGCTGCATCCCCCTGAACTCTACTTTGACTCTCGCATTGCATAGCTTTTGGTGTCACGACGGCTTCCACACTGACTTCCATATTCCCTCGCTCTCACGTGCCTGCGCTTGGGCCCCATTCTTCTGGAGAACTCAACTCGCTTCGCTTGGTGCGATAAGCCAAGCTCCGACGTCGCAAAGACCTTTACCAGCTGGCTACCCTGTTCAGTCTCTGTTCAGTCTCCTGTTTCCCTGTCGCTATCTTGTGAGAGTGTCGGTTCTCTTATTCACGCGTATCCATCTCGTCTACATACAAGTACGGCACATCCAGCTCAAGGCCGTACTTCCTCGCTTTGACCGCCACTCAATTTGCTCATCGCCCTTCCAATCCCCCGTCCTATGCCTGTCCATCGCCTGGAGGCTTCTTACTAACGAAAGAGTCGAGCTCATTTACTCCATCTCAAGCTGCACTGTCGCTTGTGTCCTGTCGTTCGTGCGACTGGCGGCGCTTAAGAGGGTCACCTCATCCTGCTACCCACCAATTCCCACCCCCAGCCTTATTTAAATGACAGACCCCGAGGCAGAGCTCCAGGCCACTGCCAACCTCTCCCCTGTCTCACCGTCACCTGTTCATTCAGCCACCTCTTTGGCAGTTCCTGTGCTGCAAGAGAGGGTTGACACCATGGACGCCATGGTCGCTGCCGCTTCTGCTGCTGCTGTTGCGGCCGCCGACGCAAACGCAAACACCAATGTCTCAATCAACAAGACCCCTAATCTTGAGCCCATCTTGGGGGCCGGTGATGACGATATCGTAGATGACGACAGCTTCAACGACCCGTATGGTGAGGACGACACGGATGCGGTCGCCCAGCAAGTGCCACAGCCTCAGGTCGAGCAAGATCTTCCCGACAGCAATGACGATTACGCAAAGATGTTTGATTCACCAATTGGGCCGGAAGAGGGTGAAGACGGAGACGTTCAACCACAAGATGTATCATCCGTACCCCGAGAATCCAACGATATTTCTCTTTTGTCCGATCGCTTGACAAGTCACACATCGCAAGTCTCCCATGCCGTTCATGAATCATCTTTGCCAGCCCAGCAAGGCCAAGCCGCGGCATCAACTGCTTCCAATGCTTCATCCGAAGCTCGAGGTGTCAGCGTTGCAACTGCCACCCCATCACACTCTTCCAACCAGCCGGCGTCGTCTCCAACAACGACTAAGCTGGATGCTAGTAACAACGTTGGCTCTGCCAGTGCCTCAACTGATATCAATCGTCTGGTTGCTGATCTCACTGCGCCAGCCAACTCCAACTCCAATCCCGACTCTAGCACAAATTTATCTGCCTCATTCGCCACAGGTGAACAATCCCACGACAGTGGTACGACGTCTTCAGCCTTCACTTCATCGGCTTCTCTTCCACCGAGGCCGCCGCTGTCACAGACGGTTCCTCAGACGCATGCCTCTCAGCACCATCCAGGGGGGGTCAATGCCAGTATTTCACCTAGCCTTGCTGCACCGCCGACGCCTGGACAGCCCTCCACCTATGTGGCTGCCGGCGCACCCGTTTCAATTCCCGATGCATTGGGTGAATTCTCAATCCCTCTTGGCTCTGGCCTCCAGGCGCCTGTAGCCATCACTTCCATCAATGCCCCTCCATACCCACCTCAACATGCCCCCTATAATGCTGATCAAGCTCAAGATGCTGAATATCAGCGCCAGTGGGACCAATTCTTGGCCGACGAGCGCCAGTACATGTCTGAGGCCAAATGGGACCGTTTTCCTGAGGGCTCACGCATCTTTATTGGTACACGATCCGCGTCTGGCGCGTCCAAGAACGGCGCTCACATATTCTCTACAGGCAACCTCTCGAGCGACAAGGTATCGAAGCGTGATGTTTTTGATCTGTTTCATCGGTTCGGAAGGCTTGCTCAAATCTCACTCAAATCAGCATACGGCTTCGTACAATACCATTCCATAGACGAAGGTCATAGGGCGATTGAAAACCTTCAAGGTATCGAGATTAAGGGACGCAGAATTCGTGAGTTAACACTGTCCGATATTACTACACTGTCCGATATTACTATACTGTGCCTCTAACAATGCCAAGATTTAGAAGTGTCTCGTGTTCAGGACAAGTCCAAAAAGGAGAGGGTTCGCAGCCCAGATAGGAACAAGGCTCGCGACAGTGGACGCCGCAACGACAAACATGGTAACCAGAATCGAGACGATTATCGATCAAGTCGCGGCCACTCTCCTCGTAACGATTACGGAAGAGACGAGTCGTATGGACGCGATCGAGGCTATCATGACGGTGGTAGGGGCCGTGGACGATCTCGATCCCCCAGCCATGGCCGTAACGACAAAGACAATTACCGACGAAGAAGCCCAAGCCCATATGGACGGCCTTACCATGAAGTCGAGCTTGACCTCCCTCGGAGATATGGTGTTGACGTCCCTGATGTTCAAGTCATTCTACAATCAGATGTCAACCGCGAGTTTGTTATCTGGGTGGAGCAAGCTTTCAAGTCCAAGGGTCTGAGATGTGCGGTTATGTACCTGCGTTCCAACTTTCCTAAGAACGCGGTTATTCAACGACAAGCAGCTGAAGGTGTCCACGCTGTCGTTGACCTGGACCTTCGGGCACAAACCTTGGGCAAGATTCCAGTACAGGCATTTGATCGCTCAGCAGGGTCCAACAACGTTCGGTATGATCAGTACGTAGACCTGGATCCCTCCACTGCCGCCGATGTTATTCTTCGAGCCAAGGCATCAGGAGCTTCCCCTAGCTATGGTCAATCGTATGGCGGAAATGGCTACGGCGGTGTTCCATTTGGTGGTCAGCCCCCGTATCAAGCGCCAACGACCAGCTATCCCGCCCACCCACCGCCCGCACAATATGGGCAACAGCAGCCTCATTCGGCTAACATTGCGGACGTTACGAATCTGCTAGGCCAACTTGATCCCGCATCGCTTCAACAATTTTTGGCACAACTCCAAGGTAGTGCCCATAACCCAGCCCTTGCCCACGCTGGCGCCGCCACAGCTGGGGTATCTCAAGCTGATATCCAAGCACTTCTCGGGAGCTTGGGCGGAGCTCCTGCAGCTCAACAGTCCCAACAACAGCACCATCCTCCTCCAGGTGCCTATGGGGCTTCCTATGGAGCACAGCCCCCGTCGAATAGTGCGCCACCGAACGGGGATGCAGCTGTTCAGGTCCAGAACATTATGGCACAGCTGGCTCGGTACCGATAGTATGGAATTGACTGTGAGTCTAGCTGGAGGCAGAGGAGTTTTGTTGTTGTTATGATACCCCATTATGATACCAACTGGGGAGGGGGTTTCTTTTAGACGTTGGGACTTCCAATATCTTGTTTCTCTGGTTTTGTGATTTTATGCATAGATTTTATGTCTTTCCGAGGGAACACCTTTTCTTGATTAGACTACGGAGTGTAATATGCTTTTAGGACTGATCTGGAAGACGGCTTGAGGCGTTGATGAATGCGAGCCGTGATGGGGATTACGACGGTTTATCAAGTGGAAGAAAGTATCCACGGAAGCATAGAATATGATATTATAGTCTATGATGATGGTGGTGTTGTTGGATTGTATTGTATATGATATCGAACCGGTGCAGGCTGGGGCTCAGCTGGTGGTTCAACTTGAGATACCCGACTCGTCTGCAGACGCTTTTAGTTCCTTCGTTGGCAGGAAAAGACAGGAGAGGTTATAAGTTTCGTTATATATTCATCCGAAGTGCGAGGTTGTCGAGATGATACCTAGCCTTCAAGTTATTCAGCAACAGTGTAATATGGGAGATCCGCGGCATAACGATAGCTCTCAGAGTTTTAAACGCCAGCAACGATCAGCACAAGCAACTTCGAAAACGATAAGATTTCACGTATCGACTTCCTTGCCGTGGAACCTTGACTATTGAGATTGCAGGATCTGGCATGGGTTGTCAAAACCTCTAGTTCCCATCCTTTCTGACATCCGTCTACCTACTAACTAAATCCTCTAGCAGATTATATATCAAGTGAGAAACACCAATAACGCAAGTTATATCTAGGTGCTCCTATTCTACCACCCAAAGCTCTCATTATGCCACCAAACATTACGCCCCTTCATAACCCACGGCGTTACACTCTTGCGCAACTCTCTGGTCATCTCAGTAGGGCCACAGACCAAGATAGCGACATCGTCCTGCTGACTCTTCCGGAACGTATCGTCGACAATCTTCTGCAAATCGGGTCTTTTGCTATTGCGAATAGCGGCGCGAGTACTTGGCTGGGATAGGTTGTTCATTTCAACACCGGCCGCGTTGTCGCTATCGTTGGCAACACCCATTTCACCAGTGAGAAAGAGCTGTACTTGGTCGTCGTTCAGCAGGGACTTGCCGGTGGGACTTGATGAGGCCCATGTTGCGTCGCCTGCACTGCGGATGGCCCAGATGAACTGGACATGTGTAATTGAGTTTTCAGCGAGGATGGCGTGGTATAGCGGCACAGCAAATGTTGCTCCCACACCGCCGGCCACGATGAGAACACGGCTGATGCCTGAGGTAATGAGGTCGTTGAACGTCTTTCCTATCGTGCCGTACGGGCCTTCGATGTTAAGTTCAACCTTTTCCGCCGACGTTCCGGTATTTGTAGTAGAAGAGAGGTGGTGTAGACGACTTGTCATGGGGCCAGTTCGTGTTCGTGCGACAAAGGTCAACTCATCTGTCTCCTGGTTCGTCGAGGCTACAGTAAAGGGGTTGTATAGAAACTCAAAGACAAGATAAGGCGCAGAGAACTGCCCGATGCCCGGACGTGAAGCCGGTGGGACGTTGAGGTAGATGTGCGATCCGGGACGGGCTGCGTACTTTGCAATCTTTGACTTTGGTAGCTTAGCAGTGACTTTGACGAGGCTTGTACCGGGGATAGCTTCGACAACAGCGGGAGCTGTAATGGTGACGATTTTCCGCGCAGCGAGGTCTAGCACGAAGATTCCAATGGCCTCAACGACGTAGAAACGCGACGATGGTGCGTGATAGTATATCAAAGGCGGGATGGCGAAAGCCCCCAGCAGATGAACTATAAAGAACAAGCGATACGACACCTGACGAACGCGGGCCATAGCCGTACCGTTAAGAGCATGAAGGACAATCAAGCCCGCAACACCTGCAAAAACAATAGGGGCAAAGAAGCGCTTGAACCATATTCCAGACTCAATGAAGAAGACGTTGTAAAAAATGGCGTGAAGCGTAAGGAGGAAGTAGATGATGCGGCCAAGGACCCGGTGGTAGCGATTGAGGTGCTCATGAGATGACCGCAGAACGTAGGCGTAGGGGTTGAGGGCCTTGAGAGCGAGGAGATACTGGATGGGCATTTGAGATGTCGCAACGATACCAACTCGCTTTGTAAGGTGAAGATAGTCTGTCTTGTTAGCAGCACTCTCTCAAATGCGTCAATGTACATACCCTTTCCTGTACCATGAATACTCAACACCAATAACCAAACTGTCCAAGCAACACCCAAAATCCACTCATCACGCTGTCCCCAATGACTCCCCAGAAACCAGACATCTTCGCCCAGCCACCACTGCACCATAGGACCCTTCCCCATGACTCTAGAGATCCATCTCTGCCGGTTCGCCTTGACGCCGGGTGAACCGGGGACTTGGCTATAGCCGCTGCTGCCACCTCGACGTATGCGGTTTATAAACCGTGCTATAACGAATAATAGTGCTGGTGTGAAGGCGGAGAGATGTGCTATCCAGGCGTAGTAGTCAAGACTCAAACGGCGCTGGTGCTTTTCCTCATCGGAGAGAGTGAGGAACTCATACGGCCAGCCCATATTGAGCTCTGTCTTTGTCTGGGTTGATGAGACCACGCAGCTATATATCAGTTGATGGGAATAATTGTTGTTGTACTCTGTAGTTATGTTCTCGTCATTCTCAGTGAGAAAGACATGAATTGTCAACTCACAACTCACCAGGGAGGACAACATGCAAATTGCATTAACCTGATTGGTCAGCGATAGCTGGGTAGCTGTATACCTTACCCTGCATTAACAGATAACATGATATCAGCTAGATCATGAATATTATTACACGGATACTCAAACATCACATCAAGATTCAAGTCGTGATATGCTTCTTTTAGAATTCATGTCTACGTACCCTGACCTAACATAAACATTCATCACAGACATCCGCACATCCTAATTAGGATCAGACAAGACTGCAAAGGAAACCTAGAAAACCCATCATAACACCAGAGCTCCGCTAACTATGCCGTTCGTCAACCTCTTCGTCTACTTAAAAACGTCGCTAGCGACTTTACCCTCCTATCAAGTCTTTGTTCCCCAGCAGACCTGGCTCGGATTAGATCGTACATTATGCACTCTATACCTCCACAGCAAAATTGCGTATGTTGTTCCTAAAACAAAGGTGCCTTAGCTCTTCGCATCGTCCTGATCAGGCTCAAACTTGGTCTCGCCAAGCATGGGGCCGGGCGACGATGTCATGGCAGTCTGCGTGGCTGGCTGAGGCTGACTCTGCACTGTTGGGCCAGTCGGTCGGTTCGGAGCTTGTGACGGCTTCTGCACAGGTTGTGTGCTCGTCGCGGCATGTAGCCTCTGGTCCAGGGCTCTAAGAGCAATGGCCCTCCTCCTCTCAGCCTCGGCGCGAGCACCTCCAGGGGCATTGCGCTGGATCCGGCTATCGTTTCGTGAGGCATCAGCCTGCGCGAAAGGCGTACACACTCGCATGGCCACCAACACCAGGAAGATCTGGTCGGCAACAGCAGCAACAAAGGGCTTCACGGGGCCGGGGAAGAACTCGGCAAACGCAAACGTCTCGCTCGCGTCGCCGCGGAGGGATGCATCCTGGGCCGAGTCGAGGTCGGGGAACACGGTCTTGTAGAATCGGAGGTAGGTCCAGCTAGTGAGAAATCCGAAGATGGCAAGCCACAGGGCGGCTCTCGTGAGGAGAGGAGTAAGGGACAGAAGAAAGACGGCGCCGATGTAGAGAAGCGGGAATCGAGGAACTCGGAGAGAGATGATACCGCGGAAGAGGGTCACGGTATGCGCTGGGACGAGTTGGCTGAAAGCGACTAGGAATGCGATCTGCACTGGGATGGTTCCAGCAATGACGGTCAAACTATATTTCTCCATGTTAGTCTCCTTGCGCATTATTTCCAGTAGGGTAATACATACGTCCAGCTCTCATTGCGCGAAAGTGTGAAGAAAAGTACCATAACACAGAGTGTCAGGAAGTTTGGAACCAGCGACACAATGGCAACGAACTTTGCCAATTCCGCCGACGACCAGGCTCTCTCGAGATAACGTCCTCCATGGTAGAGCGTAAGGCCAGCGATTCCCAGCGTAAACACATTACTCTCGACAAATGTTGATGTTATAAACGTCCAGGGGTAGATTATGGACAGCTGCGGCACCAGCGTCAAATAGGGAATGACGATGTCGGCGTTGGCGGTCCATTGACGATATCGAATCGCGGCGCTGAGGATGGATTGACCGAGGAGCGCGATGAGGAGGATTCGGGTGACGGGCGGGATATTTATTCGAGGCGGCATCGTGACGTGGTTATCTGGGTATGTTTCAAGGGTCCACGATCGGCTCTTATTCCTACACCGTTGAGGTTGTTAAGGATGGGAGCTCTGCGCTGCGCTTCTTGGAGTCAAACGACGGTGACGTTGATTCGTGGCCAGTTGTATAAGTCGATGATTACGAGAGATCGTCCCTTTCGCCGTAGCTCTTGTCGCACTGGAGAGCTTCTTTTGTGCGCTGGCTCTTGAAGTCTGTCCTTCTCTTTATTCCCTTTGAAGCTCTTAGGTTGGATATTGGATTCTGAGCTGTCCTCTGACTCCCCCTGCCAGCCTCAGCACTTTAGCTCAGCCTCTTGTGGCGCACGGAAAGACGAACAGCCTGAGGCCGCCACAGTTTTGAGAACTGACAGTCAGGTAAGGTACCTCTGATCCCTGCTCTCTGGGCACCTGATCAATTAATTTTGATGAGGCCTCAGCTAGGCAGTATTTGTATAAGCTTAAGCAACTCTCCATATAGGCTTGCTGTCAGTTGACTGTTATCCCATTTATCTACTGTTGACCAGGAGAACTTGACACGACTTGGATCTTCAAGATAAACCTCGGAGTCCCAAGACTTACTGTGGAGACCGACATGATGCGGCTACCTCCAAGACATTGGTGCTCCAAGAGTGAGATACGAAACAGTCTATGTGCACACAGTTCAATCACTTCCCACCGGTTTATCTCTCATGCAGCTTCTAGACCGAATGTCACCTTGATAGCAAGTCATCACGCCTCATGAAGAGCAAGCTGATGGATATTGATTCTCCTACCTGGGATGGCACTGATTTGAGACTGTCTAGGACTGTGTCGAATCCAGTCGGCACAGAAGCCTATTGGGATTGACAACACTAGTGCCCACACTTAGCGATAAAGCCACGGTTAGAGTTTGAGATGGTGAGATTTTGCTGAAAACTTTGGATGTTTCACTTGGCAGCATAACACTCTCGATATCGTGTTCAACTCGATTGACCATGGTAGGGAATATGTCCTGTGGCACGCATACTCAAATATCACTGATGTTGCGCTCCATCAACGTTGAATCAGGAGAAGGATTCATCAAAACTCGGCCAAGGTTCGGGGGCCTCGGCAAAGACAAAATGACGGATGTCTCAACGCGACCAATTCCCAAACGGCATCTGATTGGCCAAGAGCGTTGAGACTGTCGATGGTGTTGTTCCCCTGCACTTATCTCTTGAACGTGGAGCCAGTGGGGCTGCCGACTCTGGAATGTCGTGCAGGCCAAAGCAAACGACCACCCGTTCGATACCGTCATGGCTTTATCTCGTTGCCAAGGTTTGATATGAAAGACTGAGACATTCGAGACTGATGCCATCGCGACTCCTGGGCCGGACCATGGTCAAGCGATTCAACACCAAGAGATCTATGGTGGCATAAAACACGGAGATTTGTGATAGAGAAACAGCCCAGGCCATGTTGCGTCAATGGAGGGTCCAAGTACCGACGGGAGATGCACAAGGTCAAGGAGAGCCTCGGAAATGCCACGGGGGGCTTTCGATAGTCTTGGTCACGTGATAAGTGATCATGATAGAAATGACTGAAGTGGCTGGACTCTCTGTAACAACTGTAAGATAAGGAAGAGGTCGTGTAAACGTAAACGTTGATGACGATGTTGTTGACGAAGTCCAGCTGAGCATTCAGGTCCAATCCAGTCCAGTAGCTTCATCGAAATGATCACAAAGTCCGTGCATTGATGCAGTGAAAAGTGAAGAACAAGAAGAGCATGACAAAGCACAAGCCCCTGTCGAAGTCAAAAGGTGCGGGTACCCGCCAAGTTCGGAGCTTTGTCGTGGGCTACGTCGGTAGAGGCAAGACGTGCATCAGCGCGTTGGTTTATGTACGTAACGTGTTGGGGGCATCCGTGCCTGTATTTCCCAAGAGAACACAGCAGCAATGTCCTGGGCAACGACATTCAGGTCGTTCATGTCGCGTCGTTCTCGTGATGCAGTTGAAACCACGATGTTGGGTGCTAGATTCTATCCGCTAAGCCTGATGATTCAAAGCCCCGGGCAAGGGCAGCCGCTGGCCCTGGTTGCATGGTGGGCTTCTTGGCGGCCCCTTTGAAGGAGCTAGAGTATTGCCACGTAATGACGAGAGTTCAGGCAGGGCTTCGAGCACCTTTTTGCGATGAATTGGACGATGGTGTTTTTCTCTATGTATGCACGACCGCTGACAACAGTTTTGTTTCTGTCACACAAGATGTTGCGAAGATTTTTGAAGCAGTTGCACAGCTTTATGGGTACTATTTTGGAGATAGATGATGCTGGCAACCTTGCAGTCGTGGACAAGCCCCTTGCTTGTAGGCTTTATCCGTAGGCCATCTGCGTTTATCTTTCTCTGCCTGGCGGCTATCGGTGAGCGCGCAGCGAGTTGTGCATGTCATGTCACGCAGAAACGGATTATGGATGGATGAGTGCTCTCAGATTGGGACTGGAGTGGATGATATTTGGGTGTGACATCCTTGTCCTTGGTGGCATCTGCCCGTCCGGAGCTGTGGGAGCCAGGCGGTGCCAGGCATGCCGGGGCGGTGTTTTTTGGTGGGCCTTTTCGATTGTGGGCTTGCAGTCTTGAACGATCAATCGCCTCCCCAGATTGGGTGGCCATGGAGAGTTGAGTTGGCGATTGTGGCGGATGTGGTGGGAAGGGGAAGAGCTGTTGTTGTTATGAGGATTGATTGTATTGTCATTCCCAAGAGTCGAGATACACTGCCTCTCTTCCAAAGTCACAATAGCACAAGGCCTGGAAGAACAGAGGCCAAATTGGACTCGGCTTGTCCAGCCCATTGTGACATTACCACCTCGAATTGAAGTGAGTACGGCAGGGGTTAAAGGGATGGGCGGGGGACGGAACCTGACACATGTTCAAGTACCTCTACCTTGATCAACGTGGGCTGGCTTGAATCCAACCCCTGTCGTGGTCGATCTGCATCCGTCTCAGATTTTTGGGAGGGAAAAGGCGAATGCATCAGCCCGAGCCTTGGAGGGAAGCATGGCATGGCATTTGACGCGGACTAGTCGTGACTAAGACAGCCAGCGCTGTCTGATTGGTTGAGAATTCAAGAAAGCCTCATGCACAAACTGGGGGGGATATTGACGGAACACCATCACACTCGCAGCGGCAGGGGCGTAATTTATGGTGACGAGAGAAAAAGGGCTTGACTGCCTTAAACTGGCAAGACGAGATGGTTACAAAAACAAACGATAACAAGGGAGAGAGAGCCATTGATCGCTTCTTCCGTCATTGCTCTAGATCGAAACCCCTCTTCATCATCAATCACGGTTGTTATCCAACAAAGGACATGATCTTCAAAACCTTGCGCTGTTGAAGACGAACCGAGCAACCCATGGAATGACCCAACACCCATCACCCAACCCAACCCAGCATCCTTCCAGGGAAATCTACCCGCTGTTTCCAAGGTGGCACTACGCCAGGGGGTGCTGGCGCTCGTGCTGTTATTTCAGTTCAGTCCAGATGTTGGAGGTTGCATTCACCCATTCACCATTCAATGTCCGCCATGGCCCAAACGGGTTCAAGGACCTTCAAATGCTCACAGCGAACCCCTGCTTGTCCGAGCATTTGAGGTCCACAATCCGCAGGTCCTCGACCCTTGCCTGATTAATCGATTGGTGGTCATCCCACCATCTCCAAGGTACCGCTACTTTGAGAACGCGCCTGCATAGAGGTAGCTTTAGCAGTTAATTGTTGCTGTAGCTGTAAGTAGAGAGAGAGAGAGTGTGTGTGTGTGCCCTGACGAAGACCTCGAGAAAAAAAAGAACAGCTCGCTAGAGTCTAGTTCTGTCTGCTTTTCCATCCTTCGACCTTCGGCTTGGCGTTCGCTAGCGTAAGTTCCATTTCAAGCCCGCCGTTCAGTGGGTTAGCTCCCTTCCACTTCCATCCAATGCATCGTGGGAAGACCGTGCCACTCGATATTGTGGCCTTTTCGATACGCTTCCCTACTTGATGGAACCATGCCACAGACTCCGTTGAGATCAAGAGCTTGGTCCCCTATCGTTGCTCGGCTTATCAGCCTCTCTGGTCTGTCATCTGTGGCACTGGAGGCTCTGGGCCATCAATGGGTGGATTGAACGAATCCGACACACCAACGTACAGGTACGTACTGCAATGTGCAAACCATCACCCCAGTCAGCCCCGTGCCTAGCTCCCCGTAAAGGCCCCGTAGCTTGAGCGCAAGCAATGTCGCTTTACTCTTGGCGTTTTAAGGGTACCTCGACAAGGTACCCTACCCTTTAGCCTTTCCATCCAATTCATCCTTGCAGCCCAAGTTTGCAAGGTGCAAGGTGCAGGCCCCAACTAATTCGAGCTAGCAGAAACGGGGAGAGACAAAACCAAAAGGTAGAAGCCTTCACTGGTGCCTGTACCTACTACGTAGGAGCCATCTGGTATTTGTAGCCTGGGACGGGAGTGAGCTACAGGGGCGGCAGGAGGTACAGGAGGGCGGTACGTACCCACTCACCACCGCCCCGACTGGAACCTTGAATTTCATCTTTCTTTTGCATCTTCACTCACCTTTCCGTGGTCCAAACCCCATAAACAACATCAAAATATCCGTTGCTGCCTCGATTCTAGGCTGGCTTCACCGGAGTCTGTTAACTGCTGCTACAAATTTCGCTTCATATCGTCAACTGCGACCCTTCAGCGACTCTGCGCCTTTTCCGGCGCCCTCTGAACCATGGTCGCTAAGGAATTCCTCGACTCGGATAGAGTCAACTTTCTTGTTTGGAGGTTCGTTACTGCACCACGTCCCCGACTTGCAATCGCTGTGCCGGTCTCTCCTTCGCCCATATTTTTGGCTTCCCTGGATTTTACGCTGACCATGTTTCTCTGCTTGCCTGCAGATTTCTTCTCGAAGGCAGTATGTAGCACACTCCGCGCGCTCATAGCGCCACAACGCATCTAACCTCGTTTTGCTTGTAGATTATCGAGAGACTGCTGCCAAATTTCAAAAGGAATGGGACGTCAAACAGCCTCACAGAGATTTCGCCTTTGCGCGTCACGTCAAGAGCCATGCATTGGTTTCAGTCATTAATCGTGGCCTTCTTTACCACGCGCTTGAGCGTGAGCATGCACGCAAACTGGTAAGTAATTTCCGGGAATTGTCGCTTTCGACGAGAGTTTCTGGCGTTGCACCTTTCCCCCCCACCTGCGGTCGTGGTGGGCTGTACTTTTGACAAAGTCAAACTTCCAAAACGGTCAGAGGCTGACGGAATCTACTTTTGCAGCTGCCTCAGGATGCTACAGCGGAAGCAGCCGAGGCGCTGCAGGTCGGCATTTTTGGACCATTGGACGCGCACCCGCAGGGAAGAATTGAAGAGGAGGAGGAGGAAGACGCTGAAGGCGAGGACATTATCGAAGAAGAGATATCAAGGAAACGAGCGCCTCAACCATTCTCCAATGGATCACCGGCAAAGCGACAAAGGTTAAGCAATGGGTTGGAAAATGGCGCCGACGCACCGGCTATGGCACCAGTACCGGCATCAGTACCAATGGCGGCGTCAGCGACAGGAACAGCAGCCACAACAACAGCACCGGCGCCGGTGACGACACCTATGGAAATTGACAACCAGCCCGACAATCATGCATATCCTTCGCCCCTCGAGGGCGAGCAGGCGCCAGAGCCAATGGTGCGAACTGACGGTCCAGAACAGGGTACACAGGTTGACAAGGTCGAGGAGCTGGCTCCAGATACGACCTTTATCCGCTTGGCAGACGAAGGACATAATCAGATTCAAGGTGACGACCGAAACGCAGCTACTCCATCACCAACTTCACCTTCGGGGTCAGACAACGCTCCCATCCTTTTGCAGTGCGAGTGGAACCCCAGAGATCCGTCCATCCTGGCGGCTGCTGGCACAGATGCGCTAGCGCGTGTTTGGACCGTTGCGCGTGCGGGCCCCGTCGAGCCGGGTCAAGATCACGTGTCACCCCAAGGTCACTCCCTGCTTAGCCATGACGTGCCCCGCGATACGACAGTAACGGCCCTGTCGTGGACCACAGATGGCGCTGCTATTGCAGTAGCGGTAGACTCGAATAACCAGGCTTCAATAAATGTGTGGTCGGTTGAGGGCGCACATCTGCAATCGATGGAAGTATCAGAATCGCCCATCATCAAACTCTTATGGAACCATAACAACACCGCCCTACTCGCCATATCACCGGACAAGGGTGGCGCTCTTGTTGCCGTGCACTACCCGCCCTCTGGAAATTCTCTCTCGTATCTCCTCTCAGGTCATGACATCGCGGCCACACCTCTCGATGCTGTCTGGACTGGAGACGCTGAATTCTTGATATGCGGTGGTGACCTAATGCTTTGCCTTCAATGTACGGATACCACAATTGTTCAGGCCAGGAAGTTTGAAACCAAGGAGGACGACAGCTTCACCCAGGTGCTCTACGATGGACGTTCAAGACTGGCAGCCACTTCTAGTGACAAGGGCACGCTTGATGTAAGACTAAATCCCATGGTTCTTGTTAAACAGAAATACTGACTTATTTAGCTTTGGGACGAGGCCGGACAAAGGAGGTCTATCTCTGCCCATCAAGGGGCCATTACCACAATGCAATGGCAGCCTCTGCTCGACAACCAACAAGGAGCCGACGATGAGCGACTCATTGCTACGGGAGGTGACGACTGTGCGATACTTATCTGGAACGCCCGAAAGCCCGAGAGCAAACCTAAATGTTTCTTGACCATGGATTCGCCAATTATGAGACTTGCTTTCACACCGGATGGCGCTTTTATCGCAGGCGCAACGTCGACGCAAGTCTTGATATGGAAGGTTGGAATCAACGCAGTACCTCGAGCAAGCTGGAGCAGGCCAGTACACTCGGGCTGGCTCAGCCCCAAGGCTAACGCCGAGCCTGACGAGGAGGATGAGCACTGCTTGTGCTGGGATGCCGATGGCCAGAAGTTAGCATATGGCTCCAATAGCAGGGTGAGTAGTATTCTTACCAGAAGGCTCTGTGGTTCTTTTTGCTAACGTTTGAAAGCTTGCTATAATCAACTTCCGCAGATGATGAGAGGCAAATCGCGTTTAACGGGGTAGCTTCCGCACTTTGCTATCCGACAGTGCCTTGGATGTGTCATCAAGTGCACAGCATGAAGTCTACATATGCAATGCTATTGGACTCTGCCATGTGCGTAGGCACACCTTGGAAATACAAATAACGGACTGCATTGCGAAATGGGTGTGCGTGGAGGTCCTTAATGTCTATTGTCGTTTGGGCATGGTCGATGCAACCAATTATAACAAGCTACAACGCTCACGACAGCTCTTTCTTGTATATCACGACGACGAACGACGACCGGCTGGCTACAGGGTTAGTATCAAGCTCTTTGATTGGCATATATACATCACGAACTCTTTGTTGATGAAGGAACACGGATAGAGGCTATAGGAGTATAAACGACAGGGTTTTCGATTGCTTTCCTCCGTTTCTTTATCTTTTTTGGAAATGGGGTTTTTTTATGCTGGGGCGAGTTAGCACGTCAGTCGGCAGGCAGTACATTAAGGGGGCAAGCGAAGCACTGAGGGATAGGTCTGGTCTGGAAGTTTTGGGTGCGTGGGTTGCGTTGTGTTGAGTTCCCATCATGGTCTTTGTTTTTGCGAGGGATGTTTTGCGACATTTGTACGATTATATACCATTCCGGGGTGATGAAACGGCGCAGAAAACACAAGGGGGCTTGCTTTGAGATAACAAGGAGTTGACGGGTATTCCATCCAGGCCGACAATCTAAAATATATTAACAATTACAAACTAAAATAGTGCGGAAGTGGACAGGTGTGTTGTGTAATCAGAGCTAACAATCATAGGATGTATGTGAGATAGTCTATAGAGTAATAGGAGAAGGCAGTAGAACGAGTGATGGCATGCCGTGGCAAATATACTCACCAAGCTATAAAACAACGAATTAACGGGTAGTGTATTACCTCTATTCTGAGACATGGAGCCGCCAATGTGCGAAAGACGGCAGAGATATCAAATGTTGATTGGATAGCTATAAACGGACCACGGCGCCGTGTTTAGTTGCCATCGTTTGCCGTCGTCAACAAAGCCTCCCAAGCCCGAGTTTGTCAACTACATAACAGAGCAGGCTCGTCAACTGCAAACTGTTGGTGCTCGGCACAGCAACAAAAAGACCAGCGAGGCCTCGGGGGGGGGGGGGGGGGAAAAAAC
>ONZP01000328.1:0-76897 GCA_900312805.1 Fusarium torulosum
ACTTATAACCCTACTAGGTAATCCTTATAGGGGCTTTTTATATCCTTTAGAAAAAAAAGTTATAATAATATATATAATTAAGTAATCTTATTAGATTTAAGCTATTATTCCCTTTTGGTTTATATAGGGACCTTTATTATTAATAATTCTATAGGTTTTATTAGGATAATTAAATTCCTTTTTAAAGATATTATAAGATTTAATATTACTAAAAATTTTATTATATTTATCTTATTAAGCTTTAAAACTAAAAAAAATTATTTTATTATTAGTATTATTATAGGAATTAAAAGATATAAGCTTAATAAAGCTTAAGATTAAAATATAATTAAAAATAATAGCCAGTCTTAATTATATTTATTAATTATTTAAATCTTTAATTTAGCCTTTAATAAAGCTAGTGCTTTTAAGCCATTTTGGTTAGTCACTAGTGAGATTAACTCATTACTTAGTACTATGGCCTCAAGTCCTCCTTCTTTGTCCATCTGCCCTTTGCATTGCAACGAAACCTGTTTCGCCCTCGAGTAATACTCGAGAGCAAGATAATTAATACTCAGAAGATGGAACAGGCGGCCTATGTTGTAGAAAGCCTCTGCTTTGCTGAAGTTGTTCGCAGGTTCAGATGACCCGAGCCTGGCATATCGTGACAAATAAGACTGGCCTTGCAATAACAAGTATTGACGATTAGTTGACTGACGTTTGAGGCCGTAGTGAACATATGCTAGTCCTAGACTTAGGTTCACCATAGGATTTTGGGGATCCAGAGCTTGCGATCTCAAAAAGTAACCTTAGAACACGTTAGCATATATGTCTCCAGCCGAATTCTTCTCATACCTAAAGCATATGTGTAACTTGTCGAGGTAAACAAAATATGTCCATACAGCATAAGAACACAAGCATCTAAGGCTGGTTCTTTGTTTTGGGTTAAGTCAGAACCAGAATCAGCTTCTGTATAAACGTCATCCATGGCTTTAATTTGGCGAAGGATGTACTTCTGTGCAGGCCCTGATGTGTACCATGAAACTGGAGACTGGCAAAGGTTCGACAATAGAGCAAACATCCGGTACGAGTCTGATGTTGCGCCTTCACGCATCAACTGGCGAGCTGTTGCGATGCACCTCTCCTCGTCGCTTGTATATATGGCGCAAACTGAGTTGATTAGTGACTGAGAAACGAATTTGTGATCAACGTACCACTCCAAGCAACATAGATGATGAAGCCGTGTTCTGGAGCTTGAAAAGCGGTCGAATCTCGGGCGGCTTCGCACACCTGATACGCTTCATCGCGACGGTGTGCGATAGCCAAACCGATAGCGTAATCGAGAAACAAGTCGAGCCAGTTGTTGAAGGAAATTCCTTGATGTGCGTCGACCTCCGATGTCCCAGCTTCTCGGCTTTCGTTCCCAGGTTGTGGAGCAAGAGCTATGAATGTTGTCAGCAAGTCAAACACTATCATCGCTCCTATCACTCACTCTTTGCCAGCCTCTCATACATCTGCGAAAGCTCGGTTTGCGGTTTATCTGCTTCTTGTTGTTGCACATGGCTTTTTGGACCAAGGAAGTGCAAATACTTATCCCAGGTATAAAACTTCTTGATTGATCGGAAGTCGTCGACAAGCTCTTTCGAAGACGACATCCATGCCGGTATTAAATCATGGCGCCCTTCTTTAATCTTCTTCCTCAAATCTTGAACAATTTCGTACTGTTCAGTCAGTTTCACAGCGCGAGCTTGCTCTTCCTGTCGACGCTTATCAGCACCAGCTAGGCGTTTCGGCCTGTACCGCCGTGGAATGAGCCGCTTCCCAAAAGCGTCCGTCCTTCGAGGGACAGCTTGAACCCGCCGAGGAGCCCGACGGCTAGACTTTTCAGGATCTGCGCTTGAGTCCTGATTCACCTCGAGACTTTGATCCCGGGCTTCTCGGAGAGCCATTGCCTCAGCTGCCAGGATGAGAGCTTCTTCCTCTTCCCTGGCCTTCTCGTACATATTGGCCAGTTCTATGCGTGCATCAATATTATCTTCGTCTGCGTCAATCGCAGCGAGAAAATACTCTTCAGCTGTCGCATTCTCCCCTACCGCAGAATGGCATCGCCCTAGTTGCAGCAGAATGGTCGCATCGGCATCGCCAGGGAGGTCGCGAAGTATCTGATAGTATGAGATTGCCACTGGTGTATGGCCACGGTGAGCCAACTCTTCAGCAAGATCGAATGTCAAGAACGGAAAGTCACTGGCAAATTCTTTCGTGTGAGCAGACTCCGGGTCAAACCATAGCAAATGTTTCTGTTATAGATTGTCAGCAACACCGTAGTTGTAATATTCAGCGATCCTACCATTGCTTCTTCTTCATCGCCAAGCCGGAACCTATAAATCGCCAGCCGAGCACGAAGATCCCAAGGGAATGATCGACCATAAAGATCGGGGCTCCAGGCCCCAGCAGTGAATTCTGGAACGCATGCTCGTCTTTCGTCTTCTATGTCCCATTCGCGGTCATCCGAGTTCCAGTCATCCCAGTACTTTTCATCCCCTCGGCCCAAGAGCCATCTAGATAACGACTTCGATTCTTGGATGGCATCCTGGTAGCGACCTGTTGACGCAAAGAGTTCCACATAAATTCCAATATCGTGCCATGGAGCCTCTACAAGTTGAAGAATGGGTGTGGTCTTCTCATGATCGAAGAAGCGTTTATAGGCTGCAATTGCACTAGGGACAGCCGCCTCCGCTTGCTTATTGTCAACACAAGCTTCCGCAAGCTTCCTGACAATTTCGAGGTCGTAAGGTCGATGCTCCAGAACGACTTTGTAATCAGATATGGCAGCGGCAAGATGGCCTTGTCTGTGGCATACCAAACCCTTACCCAGCCTAGCGTCAAGGTTTGTATGGTCGGCCCTTAGAGCAGCAGAGTAGCATAGTCTTGCGGTATTGAGGTTTCCGGCTTCATCACTGCCGATGCTTTCCAGGGCAAATGACGCGCATTGAAGCCAGCCATTCACGTCTTTTGGGCGGAGATGAGCAGCATAAACCATCGCCGAGAGCGACTTACTCATATCGCCTTGTTCTCGGAAGATGGAAGATAATGTTGTCCACGCCTGGTGCGTTTCTGCATTGATTCTGATGACTTCGAATACAAGATCTAATGCTAACGAATAGTCGCCGCCAAGGAAAGCTTGGTTTACCTTGGATAATCGTGCGGTGATGTCTCCTCGTGGTTTGGCTGCCTTTCGTGGACCTCGTGCTCCCTTTCCTCGTGGCCCTCCACGTACCGCAGGTGATGGTACAGGCTCACCGCGTTGCCCGGCTATAAAAGACCGCACAGTCGCGTCGAATCTGGCGATATCGCCTTCAAGCTCTTCAAGGTCAGAATCTGCATCTGAAGCATCCTCCTGCTGCCTACTTCAGTCAGTAAATAGAACTCAATTTAATTAGGGCTTAATAACAACCTTTCCAGCAGGTCTAGCTCGTGATCTTCAGACATGATTCAGATCATGAACGAGTTCGAGGTGTAAATGAGAAATGTTCTGGTGTACTTGGGGAATGATCACAATGCTTATCGTTGATTGTGGTTATGATGTGGCGCAAAAGTGGCTCGTGGAAAAACACGTGATGCGAATTGTTGTGAAGTGCCTAGGTAGAGGTGGTCCTTGGTTTGCCCTTCGCAGGGCGGGATTGTGTTGACTTATAAGGATAGCTGATGTGTAAATTCCTATGCTATGATTAAGTATTAGGCAGTTAGGTCAACGCAGTTACATGAGTGACTTGTGATTAGCTCGTGGCCCATTTGTACCACAATGGCGACCTTCAAGTTTCTTCCTCTTCTTGCTTCGTTTTACTCTAAATGGATTTAAGAAATAGAGAAAAAAGCATGATATCGTGTCGTGATTGTTCAGAAGCCAACTCTCTTCGAAACTTTTTGCTCTAGAGCCACAACTTCGGTATGACTGGGGTAGTGGGTGTTAACAAGCAACCTAAACATGTGCAGAGTTCAACCCTTCGACTAAACTCAAATCAAGCAACGGATCGTTCATTCCTGATATCGATTTGACTTCGGTCAGAGGTAGTCACTTCTATGCTTTCACATTCCCGTTCAGTAAAAAAGGTGCCATTATTTACCAGCACCAACAAGATCACGTACACACATACTACGAGTTGACGCCAACAACGTAATTGAATCTCATAATTACAAAGCTACACAAGACTTTCCTATCAACTACAAAGTCTGCTGAAAACTCATGATTTCCGCGCTCGAGAATAAATTGGGGCCCCAGATCAACTTTCACCTTTCCGTATGATAATGAACTAATTCTGCGATATCGCACAACGTGCTCAGCAACATCCATGAAGCAACAATCCACCACGTCGTATTTTTGTAGGTCTATATATAGGCGTGCCCGGCTACAGTGTTTCTAGCTCAGTTTTCCATCGGCTTTAGCTTCTGTGAGAGAGTCAGTGAATGTTCTGCAGGGGCCGGAACTTAGCATGTGCTTCTTACCCTTGACCTGCTCAAAGACCTTGAGCATCTTTCGGCGTGCACCAAGAGCGTTCACGCCACGTTCTTCCAGGGCCTTGTCGTCCAACTCAACGAGATCTGTCCATTTCATATCCTTAAGGTTGTCGGTGTACTTGTGAAGCCGAAGGCTGCGAAGCCAGCTGGGAATATCTTGCAAAAGGGTTGGGTCGGTAGGATCCTCAGGGGGCTTGGAGCTACCTCGTCGTCCACGAGGGGATCTGCCACGAGCCATGTCAGAATGATCAGACAAGTAGCCTTCATGGCCACCCATACCAAGACCACTCAGGTTGACAGACTGCATACCACCAGTCATCAACGGTGAGGATACATCATATGCACTAAGGAATCCGTTGTTTTGCGGCGAAGTGAACGGGGCCATGTGAGGCAGTCCGGGTTGCATAGCAAGCCCAGGGGAACTTGGGCGAGAACGCTGACCACCCATTCCAATGTTTTGTTGCGCTTGAAGAGCCATAAGCTGTTCGCGGCTAAGCACCTGTCCATGTTCATTTATCATAACAACGTTGGCGTTTGGGAGATTGATCCCATGTTGTGGGACAGCTGAGCCGGGGTGCTGACCATTGCCAGGCGTACCGTCGTTAGATCTAGTGCGGCGGTATTTGCGAACGTCGTCCAGAGCGAATCGGTTATTAACTGTGGACAAGGCTGCAAGTTTCATGGCGGTGGCATTCGCTATCATATCGGCTTGGTTGCCTCCAGTGTTGGCAGTGTTGAAGGTGCCTGTCATAGGCGTATTGACCATGGAAGCCCAGTTACCACTGCCAGCGTTGTATGGTGAAAGCAACGGTAGATCTGCAGCGTTCTTCTCAGGAGCATTGAGGGTCGTCTGTTGAATCGCATTGCCACTTGACATCTGAGGACGCGGGGAGCGTAGTCCACCTGAAGGTGAAGGCTGAACAAACTGGCCCATAGGCGGCTGGCCAGGCGCTTTGCCAGATGAGTCTGTATTCCCGCCACTGTTCCAAGGCGAAGAACTAGCAGGTCCAGCATCGCGGCTGTCCTGGGGTGCGCTAATGGACGGGGCAGCCATGGATGAGCGATGGTCTAGAGCCGCACTGTTTCGGTTCGATGATGGCGGGTTTCCAGTTTGCTGAGTGAACTTGGCCTTTTCCGTTGCAATGGCAGCCGCAGCATCCGGGAACATGGCGCTGATAGTAGACGGATCAAGCCCCGAATGTCGTTTATTGGATGGAGCAATAACCGAGTTGCGAGCCATGGAGTTACGAGCAGAATCGACATTCAGCTTGTTCATGGCGTCGCTCAGACGGTTGGACATTGGATCTAGGGGCACGTTAGACATTGACCGAAACCCGGGTCGGATTAAAACATACCTTTATCGAAGCTGGCGGGGGACAGAACCCCTGACATGGGATGATTCTTACCCATCTGCTGGAGCACTTGAATAAAGAAGCGAATTTGGACCTGGGTTGTCTGCTGCAACAGGGCATATAAAGCGGCGGTACGCTCGGCCTCGCTCAGAACTCGAAACCATTGCTCGATGGCACTGAGCTCGTCCTTGAAATCCTGGTCAAGGGTGGCAGCAGCCATCTCTTCCAATGTCGTCTCGTACTGATCAATGTCGGCAATCCACTGTTGAGCAATCTTATCCTGAGAGTCCGACTCAGCATTGTTCGGGCCTAGGTTTTGTTGAGCCTGGCCATAGAAATCGGAGGACGGTCGGATGCGGCTGGAAGGGGAAGGGCCAGTGAGAGACGCCATGTCGGCTGAGGCACGAAGAGAATGCCCAGACCCAACGGCTCTCGAGGATGGCGGTCGCAAGGTTGAGGTGTTGTTAGCCTCGGGTGTGCTGTTCCTGTTTCCGATGACGTGGTTTCCAGACATGTTGAGCATTATCGAAGGATGAAGTTGCCAGGTGAAGGTTTGTTCGTAACGGGCGACGTGCGCAGAATGTGACGGTGGCAAGCAAAAATGTTACAAGAATCGTCTTCCGGCTCCTGCAGTGACCGGCTGACCTCAAAGGAGCTTAGACTTGAAGTAAGGCAGGGTATTTATAACATTATCTGCCAAATGACGAACGGTGCTGGCAAAGGGTTAGTGGATGATTGAATCAAGATGATCTCAGGTTGGAGAATCAGAGAGCTTTATCATCTAGTACAAGGACTTAGAGGAGCGGCCCGGGGGGAAAGTGGTCATACCGAGTGTAAATGATACCTACAGGTAAGCAAAGAAGGGACGAAGTCTGCTTCCAGGCAGGCCACAGAAACTCTGATTAATTCCCGCCGCTGTATAAGTAACGGACCGGCGTCCTTGAGCATGAAGTCGTCAAAGGACAGAGGGATGATCGATAGCAGAAGTTGTTCGTGTTCCCCCATTACGAAGGCCTCAGCCCCTGGGCTTACCTAACTGGGACTGCCCGCCCGCCAAGGGCCCACGGGCCTATCGGTAACGCAAAGAAAAGGCCATTAATCCTTGCCAATCAACATTGTTGCCTCAGGCGCTGAGAGGTTTGAGCGTGGCAAATGACTTGATTATCCATGGACAGGACCAGAAACAGTGATAAAGCATCCAGAAGAGGATTTAGGATTGGTAGTGCGTCCGAAAGATCTTAACAAACAGTCCGACTATGACAACCTATCTAGACAGTGTTGCCGCATCCAAGCACAATTTCCCGTGCACATTGGGCTTGTGGTCGCCTTTGTGTTCAATTAAACAGACACACTTTCTAGCAATGACAGAACAGTTGACAACATGGTTTAGCCTTGAAACAGGAGCACAACATAGCCCGAGATCAAGGTTGCATCGGTTAACGTAGCGATTTAAAACAGCTGTAAATTACATGGGTACAACGAGGACAATTCACGGACAAATTCACTTGAGCGAATAAGCTGGTAACTCTAGTATGGAGTTCAGGCAGAAGTTTTTCCGTTATCTACCTCATGTTCCTCAAAACCAAGCAACATGATTTACTCGGCACCATCACAGCGTCATACGCCGAGACGTATCGGCATGCACCACCTTTTTCGTCGGG
This sequence comes from Fusarium torulosum, assembly GCA_900312805.1. NCBI lineage: Eukaryota > Fungi > Ascomycota > Sordariomycetes > Hypocreales > Nectriaceae > Fusarium > Fusarium torulosum. The sequence goes on from ONZP01000328.1 coordinate 7,508, forward strand.
CTAACCGTTTGGTATTTCCATCGTTCATTTGCGTAGGTTCTATCGTGTGTGCCGTAACCGAGCAATGCGAATGCTCCAAATTGACGCCTCCGTTATCCATGACCGATTTCTTAGACAGTCTCACGCTTGCCCTCCTTAGCCTCCTTCTGTAGAGTTGTTAGCCGAGTGTCCAATGTTCGCATGTCGCGTTGAATCGAGGTCAGGGCGTACCAGGGCCTTCATGTTGCCGTGAAGAGCATGTCGATGGTTTCGTCGGAACTTGGGGTCGGTACCCTTGAGGGAGGGGTAACGAGAAGTCTTGGGCTTCTTGATACTGCGCGGGAGTCAGCGACGTCGTCAATGACGGAGATTCGAGATAAATACCCGTTCCTGTGCGCCTTGCGCGACTGGTTGTGCTGGGAGCTGTTCTTTGACTCTGCGGCAATGTCAGTGACCTGATAGTTCCCTCTGATGCAGTTCTATAGTCGCCACGTACTCGCCATTGCTGCTGATTGATTCCCTGTGTCGACGGAGACGGATCACGAAGTTGCTGAGGTGAAAGGTAGATTTGTGTGCGAATCCAGCCTCAAAGCCCTAGAGGGAAATGCTGTGGGGTAGTCTGCTGACCTAATGATGGGTGGAGGGCAGGCTCGCACGTGCTTTGATACCCACTCCACTGAGCAGGTGGAGGTACGGATATAGGTGTGGATGGTCTCAACTATCTAATTTCTAGACTTGCTCTGTAATATTGATACTGTTATTTGCGGGGCGGTCAATTGTACACCGAAAACAAGAGTTGAGATTTGTCCACCGTGTGATGAACCTACAAAATCTTGCGATAAGTTGGTCGGTTCCTTTCATGCTTCATGGTACATTCACACGTACCCACTGTACTCGGTATAGTGCCAACGCAGGTACGAAATCATTCATCAGGTAGGAATAGTATATGTTTACTACTATCACAAAATTTACAGACACAAAACACCTATTCGTTTCTATTCCCAGTTTGCAAAAATCCAGTCTCCCTAACACCAATTCCTATTATTTCCTAGGGTCAGTCGTCGCTGTCCTAGGTAGTTGTTGTCACTGGCTTAGCCCCAACGCTGTGGGCTGCTGCAGCCACTGCGGTGTTCTGTGCAGTCTTGCCAAATCTCTTTAGTCGAATTGTCTTAATATACCGGATCAGAAGGATGAACATCAACTCAACCCTTGGAAATGAGTTAGTCATTGTAAGTGCGTTAGGGTTGAGACCACTTACCTCTCCTTTGCTGTCATCAATATGCCCTGAACAAGAAGTCCTTTCAAGATCTGTGGCCCGATGCCTTTGAAGAGCCCTAGCATACCCTCATGTTCTATGATAAACTTCATGACCTCTACGAAGCTGGTGAAAGGCTTGCCGTTTCGGGCGGGGGGAGGCTTAGACTGGAGTCCAACCTTGGCCACGATAAGTGGCTGAGTTGCGATGGTCGCGAGTGCTTTAGACATAGCACCCAACACTGCCAGAAACGTTAGAACGGGTCTAGATAGATCATCGACGGTACAGGCTTACGGAATGCTTCACTGGGCCTCAAGCTCGTCTTGCCTGGAAAGAGTACTTCCTTCAACCGCTCATATGCGCCGTAGGTAATGGCAGGGTTGACGACAAGAACAAGGCTAGCCTTCAGACCGCGCCAGAGACCTGACACACCATCCGGGCCATCAACGACCTCACGAGCTGTAGCTATGAGCCCCTTTCGGTCGCCTTTGCTGGCGGTCTGCTGGCGCGTGGTAACCACCGCAACGGGAATTGTGAAAACTTGAGCAATGGCTCCCGCAACGGCACCCAAGGAAAGCTCGATGATGGTCGAAGGGTTCGCGTCCGTCTTGCGAGACTTCAGATACAGTGTTCTGACAATCGTGTACCAGTAGAAGTAGGCAAAGTTGGTCGACGCAACGCCGAGCAAAGAACCGTTCATACCAGCATAAAGACCCTTAATTCCGTCATCGGCAACAATACGCGAAATCGCATCCCATGTAGACGTGTAGTGTGGTTCATCAGTAGGAAGTGGGCCTTTCGTAGGATCGGGCTTGATTTGAACCTGAAGACGAGTCTTGACGCTATGGTATGGTTATTATATGTCCAGAAAAAGGTATGGAAAGTATCCGTGTCAACTTACATGTCAAGAGGATAGACCAGCGCATTAGCTAAAACAGCTCCTGTAGCTCCAGCCACGGCGCGACCCCAGGGGGAAATCTCAGGCTTTGATTGCGCAGCCATGATATGTTACGGCCAAGTTATCGACTTGTATGGACAAATTTCTGTATTGCGCGCCTCGAACAACTGATAGACCCAGTTCACACTGATGTCTGTTGCGATGTTGGACATAACCTGGGCCGGCGCATCATTATCAAAAGATAAACGGTCCGCGACCGGTTCGGGGCCGAGGTAGCCCACCGGTTTCGGTAGATTGGTGGCCCCGCCTGTGATTTGATTGACCCGCGGCTGGGAACCTCGGTTAGTGAGCTTGTGTCTACAAATACCGTACATGCAGCTTGTATTCTGATTTTGGGAACGGGGTTGGCTAAATAATGTATGACGTTTGGGGATGCAGCAATAATGGTGCACATCATCGCTGTCGATCGTTCCCCATCTGTCAAATTCTAGCACTGAAGTCCCTGGCTGGCTGGCTGACTGGCTGTATCACGCTTGAGCCTTGAGATTGATATTGCTTAAGCACGTGAATGACCTATTTTGAAACTGTCTCGGGTCAAAACCTTTTAAAGCAACGGAAAGCAGACTTATGTCCCTCCACTCTATGACATAAATAGCGACTGTATGGGGTTAATGTTCACTTCGCCTTTCTTAGATAAGCACTTCGTCACATCTCGACCATTTGATGCAACATGATCTAGACCTCACGTAAGTGGAGTAGATGAATACTGAGGCGCAGTCATCAACTACCCCCACCGCGGGGTTCTGTTGTGTCTCTCCAACGTCGTTGTTTCGACTCTGACCGTCAACGAAGCCTGGCAATAGTTAGAGGCAATGTTTCAGTAAAACAGCGATGGAGAAGAGAGCTCAGGTAAGCAATGGCATATATACGACTCTAATACCTTGATTCTCCTGGTCCTCTCCCCTTTTCTGGATTGGGAATACGTGATAGAACGCAATGGCTGGACTGATCGACTAACCCTATACCTCAGGCCACTGAGTCTCTCATTCAAACATCGAGTGGCCAAGCGGCCCTCGATCATGCTGTTCTAGCTGCCGAGCTGTACATGCGAGCCGCTGGGGAGGCCGCGAATAAGAAGGATGCTACACGTCTACGACTGAAATGTCAACAACTCATAGCTCAGGCAGAGAAGCTTAAAGCCGAGCTCCAGCAAACACCAAGCATCCTGTTACAAACCTCGCGACTACATGCAAATCTTTTCCCTCCATGGTCAAAGGAACCCTCCGATAGAGATTTCCAACTTGTTCCAGGAGATGAGCCCTTCACGTTAGGAACCCCGAAAGTATCAACCAGACCATAGCTGATTCGATACAGCGATAATGCTACCTTCACTTTGTCACCCAGGCAAACTGCTACTTTCGGCGGCTGGAAACGCCCACGGGATCTTCACCCCGGTACTGCAATGGACGATGAGGCTTTTATGAACTCCAGCAGCGGCTGTGATCTTGTTCAGGACGTGACAACCGACTGCTCTGTGGTCGCCAGTTTATGTGCCGCTATGCGCATTTTGACAGGTCGAAACTCGGTAAAAGCATCGAGACTTGACTTCCATCACGGCTGACTGACCAAATCCAATAGGTTCTCTCGTCAATCTTGTACCCGTTCGATCATATGAAAGGCATGCCTAAAGTGTCTGCTTCTGGCAAATATGTGCTGAAGTTATACTTCAACGGCTGCTTTCGCCGTGTTGTAATTGATGAGCGACTCCCCTCTTCCATCACTGACCGAACCCTTTACGTGGTTGATCGGCTTAACCCTCAACTGATATGGCCCGCCCTTTTGGAGAAAGCCTATCTCAAAGTCCGGGGCGGATATGACTTTCCAGGGAGTAATTCAGGAACCGACCTCTGGGTACTTACTGGATGGATTCCAGAACAGATCTTTCTACAAAGGTGAGCACCCCTAATTACACCATTTCCAAACTCCCGTTCAAAACGCCCTTTTGCATCAGTCCAAAGGCATGAACTCACCTTTCAATTGCTCTGATAGGGAAGATCTGGAGATGGATAGACTGTGGAGGCGAATTAAGAACGCACATGACTCCGAGAACGTGGTAGTCACGCTCGGCACTGGGCGAATTTCTGCTGAAGAAGAGGACCTTTTGGGTCTTATCGGAGAGCACGACTATGCCATCATGGGCCTCGAGATGATTGGCGACAGCCGACGTCTTCTGGTGAAGAACCCTTGGTGCGACGGTCCAGTTTGGAAAGGGGGCATTGGCCAACCGTTCGATGCTGGCTCGTTGGCCTCGCAAACATTCAGTCACCAACATAAACCGCCTCCATCTGCTGCTGGCTCGTTCTGGATGACCTTGGAAGATGTCCTTCAACATTTTGAGTCGATGTATCTGAACTGGAACCCGAAGCTTTTCCCCTACCGGCAAGATCGCCACTTCAATTGGAAAATGCCTCCCCCAGAGCTTTCCTCGTCTCTAATACGTAACCCCCAGTACTCACTACAATCATCCAGCGGCGGGCCAATTTGGATCCTTGTGAGCCGGCACTTTGTGGACGCCGAGTTGGAGATTGCTCGGAATAGGAACGATACAATGGCAGCAGTCTCTGGTAAACTCGGCTATATGAGTATCCTTGTCTTTGACAATGACGGACATAAAGTCCAAGTTGGCGATGGGGATATATATCGTGGGCCTTATGTCGACTCACCGCAGACCCTCGCGCGTCTTGACACAAGTCCTCAGAAACGATATACCATTGTCATTGACCAACACGAATTTCCACTGCAGGAATATACACTTACTCTTTCGTTCTTGTCGCAAGACCAGACTGTGGTCAAGGAGGCTGAGGACGCCATGACGCACATAAAAGAAGTAGCTGGCTCGTGGACGCGGCGGACCGCAGGAGGTAGCGCGGCTTGCACAACATACGCAACAAACCCTCAATACAAGCTATCAATCGCTCAAGCAGGGCCTCTGTCTATTCTTCTTTCAACGGATATGCAAGATATCCACGTACATGTTGATCTAGTCTGGTCACAAGGAGGACGGGTGCAAACACTCAAAGTTCGAGATCTTGCAGGCTCCTCAGGCGAATATCGGAGGGGCTGTGCAGTGGCAAACATCCCTTATGTTGACGCTGGGATATACACTGTAGTATGCTCGACCTTTGACACAGGGCAGCTTGCTGAGTTCGTCCTTCGTATCTCATCCATGACAGCCGTAACAATACAGCCCGTCCCCGCTGATGCAGCTGGGAGACTTCGCAAAACGCTCACCCCTTTCAGACTTTCAGATGGAGAAGAAGTCAGGCGTGCGCAACTCTCGGCTACATGGTTGACTCGAATGAGCGTGACCGCACGAAGCGTCACCAGCCCAGGCTTGGATCCTAGCAACCGACCCTCGTCCACCCTGATGATACGAGTCTCTGTGGCTCATGGATGGGATCCTGAGCGGGCCACAATCGCAACGTCTGGTGATGGTGAGTTCGAAGAGCTGAAAACCATATTGCGAACTCCCGAACTAGATATGGAGCCAGCTAGGGTACAGCGTGAGGGTATGTGGTTAGTGGTTGAAAGCATGGGCACGCCGCACGCAGGAGAGTACATTGAAATCGAGATCCACAGTGACGGGCCTGTCAATATAGGGTCTTGGGCACTCGTTTGAACAAGCTGCTAGATCAGCTCATTGAGAGCCACACTACACTACTAGCCTACCACATTCCTCTTATGTACCAACCTGGATAGTTCAAACAATGAGATACAGCGGCCAAAAAACTCAATAAGTATATGCTAATAAAATCACTGTGCTAATGTCAACATTTCAACATGCTGTGCGCTATTTCGCTAGCCAACGCCACTCTGGCCTGAACGGTATACTCTTGAGAGTCAAAATGATGAACGAAAACTGACCCAATGGGGTATTTGGGTCCCTAAACGCCTGGTCTGTAGTCCCCCAACCTCGCTCCGAATGAAATGACATCGGGTAACACAAAAGAAGTCTTAAATCATTCAACTTATCCATCGCTTCGTACTCTTACAAATAACGCCAAAAGGAGCATGCCTCATGACAATTGAGTTCAACGTAAAATCGTCTCGGGCCTGTATGAAGCCGCTTATGATATCCAGAATGTTTGGTTCATGGCCGTCTTTCCTAGGAAGGTGGACCACGTCGTCTTCGACCGCGGTTGGGCCCGTCAGGTCGTTGAGCGAGTACATCCCGAAGTTGTGGATCGTCTTTGTCTTTGTCTACATGATGAACGCGGACATGTCTGTCAACGGCCAGTGTTAGTTCATTTTTCGATCCATCAAGATCATCAAGGTCAGACATACCGCTGTAAATTATCTGGACGTGGGTACTTATGTTCCCTATCAGGGCAAAAGGGGCAAACATAGCCTGGAGAGTCATGAACCAGACCATGCCTTATCATTTCATTTTTTCGCTTAAATCCCTTCCCCCCTTCACTCCTCGGGCACCCCTTAACAGGACAATAATGCGGCCGTATGGATGAATGCACGTTCATATGAGAGTTGAGAAGATATTGAGTCTGAAACGCCGCAGCATTACACCCGGGGACTGTGCAAGTATACGAACCAGAAATAGGTTGCGGATGCGTGATCCCGTCAATGCTCATTCGATCTGTAATCGATGTTGAGTTTATCGAGGTGGATGTGGCAGGCGTGGAGCCAGAATGATCGGTATTCGGGGTCTCACCAGCATTGCTACTGCTATATTCCGTCGGGGCACGAGGATGGGCGCCATTTGTTGTGTAATAGTGAATCCCACTCGTCGCAGAATGTGGGGATAGCGTTCGATATCCCTCTGGTGGTGAACGAGGTGATGATGGGAGATTGGTGGTCAAACTGAACCGGTGTCCTAGATTTCCAACAGGTGAAGTAGGGAAAGTCGAGGATGGACCTGATGGGACACGTCCAAGATCTGGTTCAGATAGGCGTTCGGGAGCTAGCTCTCTAAAGTCACCAAAAGTGGAACGTAGGGATGGGAGGGACTGTGATATGAGGGTTTCTTTGATCTCGCCTACTGGTGCACAAACTCCATGCTGAAGTGGTGGCAGAGGACCGCTAGAGGGAGCAATTAGTGGCGAGGCGACTCTGTTGCCAGAAATATATCGTGGTGCAGATACACCGGTCGTCGGAGGCTCGTCGTGAATGGAAAGCTGACCGGTCGGTATAGATATATCAGGGATCGTCTTGGGGACTGAGGCTGCAAGAGATGGCGGTGCCGTAGCCAGAGAAGCAGCTTGAAGGGCGTCTGCAGCAAGATGTTGAAGTAAAGGCCCGCTCATCAGGTTGTTGTCGGCAGGCCTATCTTGGGGCGGCTCTTCGTCTGGTGAGTCCTCATCGTACGGAAGACTTTGAAGGCCGGCTGCGCGAGCTATCTCGGGGTCCCGGTTGTTGTCGAGATATGCGACTAAGACGGCATCCCCAGATGTTGGATGAATCTTGTGGCGATTAGACTTGTCGCGACCGTCGATAAAGGAAGGACTCAGACTGACTTGAGTTGCAGGTATATCTGGGGGAGGGCTCGGAGAAGGCTCGAGCTTAGGGCGGAGCGGGGTCATGAGGGGACTTCTTCCAGTAACCACGTCATCTGGGTCGTATGTATCGGCTGCGAAGCCGAAAGAAGGCTGCGATGGTTGGTGCTGGTGGTGTTGCGTAGCTGTGGTCATGGTTGTCGCGTTGACGGCGGTTGCTCAACTCGCCATGGCCCCTCACGGGCGTTGAAGCTTTCGGGGGTACTCTCAGTCGGTTGGCCAGATCATGCACCGGGGTAAATACTCGTGGTACGACGTAAACACTGACTGCGCAACCAAATGAGCTTCAACAGGTCGGTAGATGCGCAAGAGAAACCGGTCGACCAAAAGGCCATGAACTTGGCAGTAAGTGCTCGCGCAACTTTATGCAGACAACTCGTGGGCGATGGATCGTACACTAACGTTCGACTCTCAATATAAATGACTAGCGGCAGTTCAAGGCGGCGTCGAAGTAGCACAAAGACCTCGACACAAATAATCGTCCGGGCAAATTGAGGTTGGATGTCAGTCGCGAAAATGGCTGTAAGCGCAGATCATAGATCATGTGGGATTTGCGGCGTAAATGCGGTGAACTTTGCCCAGGCTGAATGCGAAATGGGCGTGCCTAAATACGGGTGGTGTTTCTACTCGTCGCAATGCGCATTGCCTGGCAGACCCTGACTTTGTCGACTTGAGACTTGTTCCAGGTGAGAGCTTGCTTGCGCAACAATCGAGAGGAGAAGCGGAGGTGATATTCAGATTTCGTTTGGGCCAATCGATGTGACCAGTAAGACCAAGTGTGTGATGGATGATACTGCAAAGGCACCTAGGTCTTGATTGGCAAGGATACCTCGAGGTCAGGCCTTAAGCGGCGATATGCGCAGCAGCCAGTAGTAGGTAAGGCGAATCACCGTAAATATTGGAAGTGAGATATGAGGGAGATTTATGGCAGCGGAGCGCCATGTATTGAGTTATTTCAAAGAAAAGAGTGCGGAGTATGGGTCACGGAGCAAAAGTCTGGGGGACTGGATGTATTTGCTATTCCTGGGAACTGGAGCCCTATCTTGCTTTGTACCGTCCATTGCTGCTGCTACTCCTCCTTCCTAGTGAGTATGGAGAATGCCTCCACTCGTTGACACCAGGTTACGGGGTATGGAGCAGTTAGACTAGAGGAGACACTACAGACAACGGCACGGATAGATATGCTACGGTACAGCCTGCAGCACGTACAGTGCCAAAGTCAACAAGCTACGCCGCGCTGAAGCTTGGATTAGTTGGGATGAGGAAGTGGAAGTGAGAGTGAGAGTGAGAGTGAAAATGGGAAAAGGAAGGGGACTCGCCGGGGCTGGGGTCTTGTGGAGGTTAGAAGGGTTCGAATGCCCGCATTCATGGGCCATGGCATGGGGGAACATGGGGATGGGGTAAAAAGGTGGTAAATAATCGGCCCTTGGTTATCTGTAACATGCGGTAGGTCGGCTGAGAACAGGGGGCCCTGGATGGGGCTCTGCTCTACTGTGGTGTGCTCCAGCTGTTGCGGTTCCAGTTGTGATTGCGATTGTTAGGTTGTTGCCGCTGTGACGGGTTTGGCCTGGCACCTGAAGCACGGTTACTGTACGTTAGTAGTTTAATAACAGAACGTATCAGTGCAAGCGATGCAGCACCATTAAGCCTGTGCAGAATTATTCATTAGATCCCTTTGGGCGGGATGTAGCGTGTCCTTTAGCGAGAAATCAACATAAAGGCTGTGTGTGACTGACTAACTGACTGACCTCGACAATTTGAGTACAGATTATTTTAGTTGGGTATTGCTCGTACCGCAGACTGAGCCTCACTCTGTCCTACGTAGACAGACTACAGAGTTGTTCGCTGTCTCAGGAACTTGAGCAGTCTAGATGTCACGGTAATATATCGCAGGCTGTTCCCTGCCGTGTGCTTCCCTTTCTGGTCCCTGGACAGGCAGGACAAGACAAGAGCATGTACTGTAAAATGTAGGATGCATCCGCCGAGGCCTCCCTCCCCTCTCTCCATTCCCCACTGGAGTCACCCTTCTAAGCCTCAACGTCCACTGCCGTGTCGACATGTGTGATGCATCAGCGCGAGGTCGAGTTGGCAAATGTTAATGGTTAGGTCAATTCCTCCCTTGCCTTGTTGCCATCCGTGTTATTGTCTCTCTTGATAACCGTTATTACTTGTCTTCCTTCCCACCACTGGGTGAATTAGCGATGCAGTCAGGTCAAGAATTTAGGCGTGATGATCTATGCCGAGCCAAAAAGAGCCGCCTCGTCTGACACAGAAATATCTCGCGCGCACTCAACGCCTTCTAGCGGACAGTCCCGCCGTGAAATCAATGATCTTATTGGTCAACCCCGGAGACCTCCTCCACTCCAAGTCGACTGCCCCAGCCGCAAGACGAGGGGAAGTGGATACAGATGTGGGCATCCACAAGGTGCCCCTTGTGGGGTATACCCTACTGTGTACCATCTTCACAGCACACTGTCCGCGTCTCGACTGGGCCTTTCTCGAGTCGCAAGATTGGAAAAGTCCCGTTTTGTCTTGTCATTGGGCCCTCCACGATCCGCCCACAAAAGGCGGCTCTCATCCAATCCTGGGGGTCACCGCTTCTGCGTTGCCGGCCGCGGGAGCTGACTGCAGCCAACGCAACTCGGGGTGTATTTTCTCAGTACAATCCAATATTAAGCGAAGGTTCGACATGTGCCTAGGTTGGTTGATGGTATCATGGAGTCTTTCTTCTAGAAATCTTGCAGAAGACCACGCCAACAAAACAAAAATGACGCAGCGAAGGTGTCCCGGTTACATTCTCCTAAGCTCCATATCGAAATTGAGCGGAACTGTCTGTCAGTTGACATATTGGTGTGACCAATAATTTAGCTTCGACTTTAATCAGGCACACCCATATTAACTGCCTAAGCCTAGTTGAGAGTGTCCCGGTGTTTAGCTTGCATTCTGATGTGATGTGACTGACTCGACTACCACAGGGTAGTTGGCCGAGAATTTATGTAGCATTTATGAATGGAGTCGACCGAAATGACCGATTGCAATACGGTAATTATCACACCCGGGGTATACGAGACTTCATATGTAGTATTAACTGAATTGGACGGTTATTGTCCTAGGTTCTAATACCAAATCATATCTCCAATCTAGGCGGTCGAGTGTGAATATGTCGCTGACCTCATTTCACAGCTTTGTCTGCCCCGCTGCAGCTGTCATAATAGTACCGAGGTAGACCATGCATGACCAATGTCATTTCTGCTAAATCTCCTCAAAATGCGATTGTCAAACACTACTTTAATAAGACCGTTCTGTAGGTTGGATTCATATGTCGAATCACTATATCTGACAAGTTAGAATACCAGGTGAGGTTATTGCCAGGCAGTTGTATCTGTAGTGGGCATGCAGAAGTTCAACTAATTTCCTCTCTCGTTTGTATTATGTAGCTTAAATCATATCAAGCTTTATTATAACATCAACCGAAATGCTTTTATGTACCATGGATTTTATGTCTGTCTTTATTATTGCAGGAGAACTTGGTATATCCCAAGCAACCTCATTGTCGGAATTTCTGCATGGAAACGTATTAATGGATCTTTTGTGGTTCTCCACCAAATGCCACAAATATTTGACCATCTTTTTGCCGATGGCGGAACTCGCAGTCAACCCCACACGATCCGGGGAACTCAGCTATAAAGTCCTACGGCCATTTTCTTAGCTAGATCACGCATCATACAAGTCCGCGATATCGGTTAACGGAGCCTAGTTGGTCTGGTGAAAGGAATTGCCGTTACACGAACCGGACTACCCAAGTATACTCAGCTTCAACTCATAAGATTATTGTCCCGCTGCACGTTTCAAGATCAGTTTCGACATCATGTCTCTACCACTGACAATGAAAGCTGTTGTTTTCGACGGCCTATACAAGGTTTCGGTTCAGGACCGGCCAGTGCCTCAGAGTTAGTTGTCCAAACCACCCAGCCTGAATTCCAATCATACCCATTAGTATAGTAAATTGACTGTAGTTGGTATCATATAGTTTGCGATGAAAGAGACATTATCATCAAAGTACATGCCGCTGGCTTATGCGGATCGTAAGGGCACCAGCATACTCAAAAAGTCGGATTATCAGTTGACCTATATCATAGTGAGCTTCACATCTATCGTGGTCACCAACCTTCAGACACTGGTTTCATCATGGGTCATGAGTTTACTGGAACTGTTGTTAAGATTGGCTCGGCCGTAAGAACCATCAGCATCGGCGATAAGGTCGTTGCTCCATTCACAGCATCCTGGTGAGTTCACTTGTTATCACTCGGCGCTTATACTCATCGATGACTTTAGTGGCAATTGTTTCTTCTGTAACAACGGTTGCTCAGCCCGCTGTGTCGAGAGTCAGCTATTTGGTTGCGAGACCCTCGACGGAGGACAAGCCGAGTACGTTCGGATTCCTATGGCTGATGGAACAGCTGTCAAGGCTCCGGCCACTATATCAGACCAGGCTCTCTTGCTCATGGCGGACATCTTCCCCACAGGTTTCTATGGCGTTAAGAGTGCTATAGATTTGGTCCCTTCACAAAGCATTAGAGATGCAACACTCGTTATCATCGGTTGTGGTCCAGTCGGACTCTGTGCTATTCTGGCGGCCACTTATTTTAAGCCTCGCCACCTCTTTGCTATTGATAGTGTGGACAGCCGTCTAGAGCAAGCTCGCAAGCTTGGCGCAGAGCCCCTCAATTTCGAGACCGATAGAGCAGGACTAGAGGCTAGAATAAAGGAGGTGACAGAAGGGCGAGGCGCCGACATGGTAGTTGAAGTTGTCGGCCAAGCGCCGGCTTTGAGAACGGCATTTGATATCGTGCGACCTTTCGGTGCCATTAGCAGTATTGGTGTCCACAACAAAGAGGTCTTATACCAGAGAACGATATTGATCATGGAAATGAGCTAATGATCATCTATATAGATTCCGTGGACAGGCGACGACGCGTATACGTATGTGGTCTTGTTGATAGTTCTGACTACATTGTTTGATGAAACGGCTGAGCTGATCTTGTTCCAGGAAGAATATCCGAGTGCAGATGGGTCGCTGTCCCGTTCGCAGCGTTTTTGATGAAGCTCTCAAACTGCTAGAGCAGAAGCAAGATCAAATTGGGTAGGCCCCTGAACGACTGTTAAAGATCTCTGTCTCACTGACGATAATGATAGATTCCTGTTTGATCATATCATGCCACTTGAACAAGCTTCGGAAGGCTACACCCTCTTCGAACAACGCAAGACGCAGAAAGTGGTTTTCATGCTGTCACACAAGTAGGCAGCTCTGAGGAATGAAGTCGATGATCAATTTTGTCGAGGCTTGACCATGCCCTCGTGCATCAAATAGTAAACAACCGTCGAATCTTTATGCACTGTTGCTAGCACAAGTCTCTTCTCCCGCGGGCCTTCATGCTCTATGGAATCGAAAATCTCAGAGAATCCTCTGATAGACCACTTCTCTTCAGGATGCACTGCCAATACCCATTCGTTCTCCGGTGTTTGATCCAGAGGCTCTCCTGTAGCCTTCTCGCGTTCTAGCGCAGCAATTTGATCGTCAGGATGAATGTAGAGTCGCCGCGGCGGCAAACCTCTGATCAGAGGCCGACGACTTGCTGTTTGATGAACTTTGAGGGAGACCCAATCATGCTGGTACTGTAGGTTGTACACAACCGTCAACGTGACGTCTGCTACTGGGCCACTGTGAGGATCCATGCCGATTATATGGGCGACGTCTAATATGTCCGCGTAATGAGTGCCAAGGAGAGGCGAGTAGCAAAACGCGTATGGATCAGGGTCCAATGCATACGCGGAAAATGTGTGCACGGAAAGGGGCGAATTGTGGCTAAGTGTGGTCTCAGACACAATGACGACTGAGTAGGGAAATTGACGAGTATCCCAGGTACGGCAGGAAACGTCGGAGTACTAGCGAGCCCGGTGGTGAGAGAGGGTTACCATCAATGCAGGTTCTAGGCCTTTGCCCTTTGATGAAGTAGAGATTAACTTTTTTTTTTAATGGATCAAGCGATAAACTGAAGGTGGCAGGTGGATAATGTTAGGGACTCTTGAAAAGTGGAGAGTTATAAGGGACTTGGTGGAGGTAGCCGATTAGCCTATACTGTACTTGCAGTTTGCTCCGCACTAGAGAAGCGTGCAGGTTCAACTGGATGCGTAACTGGATGAATAAGGTGCTCGTCCTGCAGAAAAGTTATTACGTGAGATTAGACTTTTTTGCATCGGACTGCTGGTAGTTAACTAATAGCCGTGGTTCCGTAGATTGCCCTGAAGAAAGTACCCCCGGCTCACGAGCATCCAAGCTCGAAGTAGTGTCCATTAGACTGCTGCTGATCGCTGATCTAGATAAATGGCCCAGTCCCACCGTTGCCGGGCGCTTTTATGTGGATCACAATCGCATTCCGTTTCTTCTGTATTAATATCCTTGACGTACATCTTCACTCGCCACACCACTCAGTTGTCAACTTCAATATCACACTCGTCATTCAATAGCAGCTCTCTACCCTGATCGAGTCCGCCAAGGTAGCACAGCCACAATGGCACATTCTGGGCAACCTTCCTCTAATGGAACAGGTACCGAGCCTTTCCCAAGTCTCGACAATGCATCAACCAGTATCAATACAACTGCGACTCCTATCGAAAACCGTCCAGCAGCATCCTCATCTTTGAGCGGTCGTCTTCGCAGAGTTTCTCAAAGCTTTGAAGTTTCCGACCCTCCCGGAGGGTTTATGGCCGCCACAGGAACCATCGCATCATCAATATTCTCAGGACAGACCGTGGCGCGTAGGCCGTCAGAAACTTCGATACCGATGCAAACAGGCCGCGCTTTTGGGGATTCGTCCAGACAGAGCACATTTCCTGTTGTCAACGAAGAAGCTCCCGAAGAGAAGGCCAGCGCCAGCGCCGTTTCTCCGAGGCGAAACTTCACTGGAGAGCCCACTGAAGCCGCTCCTTTTGACAATGGATATCACTTCCCGCCCAAGCATTCAACCGGGCAATCTACCAAGCTCGGACTGATTGCCTCCTGGCACTACGTTAGAACGCCTACAGGCTTTCTCGTTACGCTATATGGTCTCAATGTTGTCGCCTGGGGAGGCATGCTCTTCTTGCTGCTTTGGTAAGGATGCTTTTTCAACCATGTATTGATCAGTGGCGATTTACTAACAAGTTACCTAGCAACGCTTCACCGGCGATGTGCGTTCCGACTTGTAACGACATCAACTCGCCCAGGCGGAAGTGGATTGAATGGGATTCTCAAATTCTGAATGCTCTCTTCTGTGTTACTGGCTTTGGGCTTGCGCCCTGGCGCTTCCGCGATCTTTATTACCTCCTCCAGTATCGATTGCAGAAGAAGGAAGTCGCCCTTCGACGCCTGGCGGGCATCCATCGAGGATGGTTTCGTCTTCCGGGATCTGAACATCTCGACCCTCAGATAGGCCCTCATAATATCTCGTCAACACCCGAACTTAGCTCATCGCTTGCGTGCCCATTTCCCGAAGACAAGATTCCCGACGCTCCCTTGACTGGAGTACGCGCTCCGCCAACACCCATCAAAAAATTGGACATCGTCATATGGTTGATGGTATGGAACACGTTTTTGCAGTGTGTCTTGTCCGGTTTCATGTGGGGGTTGAACCGGTACGATCGTCCTAGCTGGTCCACCGGCCTCTTTGTTGCACTCGCCTGCATTGTCGCTGCCATTGGAGGCATCGTCATGTTCATTGAAGGAAAGAAGGTCAAGGGTATTGAGGGTGTCCCTATCAACGATGACGATCGGAAACTTCTGCAACAAGACCGAGAACGCGGCGTATGGCATTTCAACAACATCAAGGACAAGGACCTGGCTGCTGAGGAAGCAAAGAAGAACAAAAAGGCAAAGAAGTGAGGCATAACATACCACATGCTGACACAACTAGGCGTACCGGTGCATGATTAGTTGGATATTAGTTATGATTTTGTTGGTTTCATGTACGCCTTATTCATTTATACAGTAACATGCAGGCGTTGGATAAATCTACTGTCGAAGTAATTGTGTTGTGCGTGCAAGGCTTGAACACCTAACAAGGAACTGTGTTTCGGGATACACTGATGATAAGCGCCTGGCCTACCAAGATACCTAGGTACCTACCTATAGTGACCACAACAAGATACGACAAGTGGAACCTTATTCAAGTACAGCAGGCACAACATATGGTTGCAGTTTGGCAAACGTCAGTTACTCACCGCTAGATCCGGGTATATAATACAGCCCCGACCGAGAGCGACACCAGGAAGGAGGAGGTCCTGTTAAACTTTTTGATTCTAAGCCTTCCATTGATCTTGACCAAGTGAGACCCTTATCCTCACGTCAGACCCCACTGAACCCTGGACGGCTCTTGGCAGAGAACGCCTCACTTAGAGGGACGTGCCCGCCTTACCTGACTCCGGCCTCATGACGTGCCATTCCAGAGTTACCTAGTCCACACCTCAGTAACTATTCTCCACTGCCCACCATCACTTCGCAACAGTGGACCATCATCCCCAACATCAGCTCTGCATCACAGCATCTCTAGTTTTCCGAGCATTCAACACTTACCGTCGCTTGTTAGACACCCAAGACCGAAACCACAACTTGCTCCGTCGTAGAGCCCCGCATCATGGGGCTGGCTTATAACACCTACCTTAGCAGCAGTAAGATCTATGGCTGCAAGGCGTGCAAAGCCCATCTTGCTAACCATGAGGATATTATCAGTAGAGTATGTGTTCCCAACCCTCTTCATGCCCCTGCTCCCTTCAGAGGACTGTCGCCGCTAATACTAGGTTCAGAATTTCCGTGGTCAGCATGGCAAGGCCTACCTCTTCCACAACGTTGTCAATATCGAGACGGGCCCCCCGAACGAACGCAACATGACTACCGGTCGACATGTCGTCCGCGATATCACCTGTCGCCAATGCAAGGAGACAGTTGGATGGAAGTACGATAAAGCATACGAATCATCGGAGAAGTACAAGGAGGGCAAGTTCATCCTCGAAGCTGAACTGCTTTGTAATGTTACTTGATAGCCTGGCATGTCAGGCACGTACTGTTGTGAACGTAGGCTGCTGTTTGGTCTTGTGAAATTTTTCTCGGGTATGTGTTAGGGCGTTGGATGCACTTTGGTAGGCTTAAGCACTTGTTTCACCTTTACAATGAAGGTTTATTGGGGGGTTTGGGGCTGCTCTTTACAAATTTCAATACTATGAACTATTCAACTACATGCTGCACCCAGGATCCGGACGCCAATATAAACAAATAAATGACTTCTCAACCATAGACCGACCCTGTATGCTCAAACATCTACCAAGGAGAAACATCTGTTCAGCTATGTTCGATAGGCTCCTCAGGCAGCAGCTCCTCGATCTCTTCATCGGGGACCTTCAGGAAGTCAAAGGGAGGCTGGACAATGCCGTTGAACAGGAAGGTAAAGTACACAAGCAGGGCGAAACCGACGATCTGTAGCCACTTGAATGTCTCCCAGCCTAACCCAAGGGAAACGATCCAGATGAAGAGTGTGCGACAGGTATCAATGGTAGACCGAGAGGTAGCACTGACGCTTCGAGTGACAGACAAGCCAAAGAAGTTGAAGCCACTGTTGTAAGATTAGTCGATGAGCACTTATTCCTCGAGAGAGAGATAATACTTACCCAATGCTGATCATGATAAGGAAGCTTGTCATGAGGACCTGCTTATTCTCAGTCATCTGGCGCCAGCCCTCCACAATGTCAAAGTATCCATAGCGACCAGCGTCAGTTGAGCCGATAGTCGCATGCAAAACAAGCATTGCTAGAAGAGTGACACTGAAGCCAAAAATACCCTCCCAGCCAACTACACGAAGCGGCTCGATCGAGGATCGTTCGAGAAGCCATTCTTCAAGCACAAACTGAGTGGCTGTGAAGATTTGAGCACCTGCAATAAGTAACACGCCAACGATGGCCCTTGTAGCGTCCGAGAGACCACCGTCTTTCAAAGAGTCTTCCTCGGGTTGCCCGATGGAATTCTCAGGCTTCTCGTCTGGCCAAATAGCCCCAGCCAGTCCAACAACAGCCACTCCCATGACAACACCACCGAGGGAAAGCCACTGGAAGAGATGCAAGTGACGCTTCAAGAAGATAACGCTGAAGAGGCCTACAAATAGAACCAGAGCACCTCGAGTCATTTGATAGATAGATGCAGCCACCATAAGAAGTCCAGCATTCATTAGTGTAGTACCGCAGATGTCGCAAATAGCAGGTAGAGCAAGCAGAGTGATGCGGTATCCCCTCAAAACTGATGGACCAGTGTGCAGTAGCTTTGTACGGTCGTTGACTTCTGGTTCAGCGGCGGGTTGATCATGGTCCTCGACTCCAACAGCTTGGTAGCCCCGTTCTTCTGGAGCAGAGCCCTTGAACCGACGCCAGAGCGCCATCATACCAACAACCAGCCAGCAGCCCATCTCGCCGATAAACATCTGTGCTGTCTGAAGCACTGGCTGGTTGAAAAAAGCGCGCTTCCTCGGGTTGTCATCGGGACCACAGTTGCGAACACATTGATTGTCCTACAAGAAAGGTGAGTTAGTCGCAGCTCCGGTGAGAACTCGCAGGATAGCGGATGCCCATGTCGTCATACCTGATACTTAGTCAACAGGGTGTTGCAAACACCCGTCAGTAGCATCATGGCCACAAGAAACGGAATAAGGCTTCGGGACGCCATGGTGATGAGACAGCCGGTCAGCGATGGACTGGCTTCAGCAGTTGATACTCGTGAAGAGTGTGCGGGATGGAGAATGGACGAGGCGGCAGAGAAAGGCCAGGCTGATAACAGTCTGAACAAAGAGCTGATAAGCTCAAAGCCAGAGTGGGGCGAGGCACGTATCAGCGGATCACAGCGTCCATGCAGGGTTCAGTCTCCTAAGCTGAACGCGGAGGCCTGGCTTCACTAACTGCATGCACAATGTTTGTGCATTAACCGCTCGGTCCATCTCAGGTGCTCAGGTGCTGCTTGATTGCGACGCGTTACGCGTTACCTCGAGGTACATGCTCGAGCCAAGTCGAAGTACCTCCCCTTTGACTTGTGGAGAAACCGGGGGCTAGTTTAAGCGGGTCAGGATGGGACCCCAACCACCTCAGTTCTAGGTTCTCAGAGGGTGACTTGTGCATGGGCCACTACGAAGTACCGTATGGAATTTGACAAAGGCAATGATAATGTTATTAACATTGCCCGCTCAGATTGCCCCGGATAATTACCAGCCTTCACACGATACGTACTAGTCTCCCTTGGTGATCGGCTTCATCAAGAAGAGGGCTTCTGTGTCTCAGAGCAGAAGTTCAAGTGATTGCAATTTATGGGAAACATGAGTCAGCACGTTCGGTCACCTGCCGAGGTGATTACTTGGGTCACAAGATCATTGGCGTTGAGAGTTTGATCCGAGGCGGTTAGCGCAAGATCACGACTACAGCACCTCTTTCCTTTACCTCGCCTGGCTTGCGCAACTCACAGCAGGTGAAGATCTTCAACCTTATCTACATTTCGTCAGACCAACTTAGAGAACATGCTTGGAAATCTTCAAAACACGTCACTGAGTATACATCTGATATTTTTCCCGAGGTATTCTTGAAGGACTCACAAGATCCAATCAGAGTTTGCGTGGACTATGAAGAACCTCACTTTGACATACAGCATGCTCACAAGAACGCTCCAGAGCACATTCGCAGAAGGGAAGATTATTTATGGCCGTTATATATTTTGATAATATTCAGTGAAGGTCTCGACGGGACCGGGAAAAGAGCGTAGATACACCTCGATCTAAAGTACAGTACATGAAATTGTTTCTCAAAAGGGAGATTTGCATAGCAAGATGTCCAAAGGACGGGAAAGATTCGAAACCTGGAAGGTCTCTGAGTTCAGAATAGAGACCAAGCAACGCTTGAGGACATGGAAACTCTTGTGTGGGAACTATGGACTGGGCTAACCAGAAAATGCTAGAACTCCACAACACTGTGTGTTCAGTGTATGATTTACCACGTAAATGCTTCCTCAATGAAGTCGATGTGGGATCGTTCTTGGCGGTTTCGCACAGCCAAGCGCACCTCATCACTGAGGGCACCTGGACCGCACACAGTGACAGCCATGGCACCAACTTGATGCTCTTGCTCCATACCCAAGAGAGTGTTGATGTTGGGCCGTCCTGGGAACATCTGGACGGTTGATGAAGGGCTGTGAATCTCTTTGGTCGAACGAGGTTGGCTGACAAAGAGCATGATTCGGAGCACATCCCTCCTCTTATCCATGCCCAGAATCTCAGTCATCCAGGGGCGGATCCACTCAAGATGCTCTGGAGTCTGAATGGTCCAAACAAGCAAGATTCTTCGAGTGGCTACAGTACCCTCAGAATAACCCTCAACAAGGTGCTTGATATAAGGCACAGGGTGTGTGATGCCGACACCTCCAGCGAAGAGAACAACAGTTCCATAAGAGTCGAAGGAGTGGTGGCCACCGTAAGGTCCTTCGGCGAAGCAGCTTGTCTCGAAACGTCCTCCAGGAGCAGTGACAGCCTTCTGGTATAGTGTGTCGGTCATGCCAGTTCTACCTCTAATGATGAATGAAATTCGTTGCTGCTGCATGGCCAGCAGATCTTGGTTCGTCGTGGCCAGTCGCTCGTTCTTGACATCCTCAACACCGTCGTACCATGCAACGGAAAAGGGGTGAGACTGCCAGTAGCTGATGCCAGGCAAGTAGAGGTAGGCGTGCTGTCCGGGGGCGGCCTTCCAGGGGCGAGCAAGAGTCATGGTCAATCGAACAGCGTTTCCAGGGAGGGCTTCGACAATTGTTCGGGAGCGGGAACCTCCAACGTGAGAGCGAATGACTCGCCAAAGACGGTAGGATCTGTCGAAACTCCAAAGGGCGATCACACCATAGACGTAGCAGAGCCACTTGAACAGAGGTGGTGAGGCAGACAAATGATAGTACAGTCCAACAACAGCGGCACAGGCTGCGAGGATGTGGAGAGCCTTGAAAATCTCGTAGAAAGCATGTCGAAGGGGGCTGGAGGCTTGAATACCAAGGAAAACAAATGAACATGTCGCCTGTTGAGTGTAAGCATTGAGAATTATTAAAAACTATCGTGGCGTAGAGCAGCCAAAATACAAGGTGAGAGAGGTAGGTTATTTACGTACAATAAAGCCGGGCAGGATAAAGTTGCCAGAGGGAGGTGTGAATACCCACCCATTCTTGCCATAATGGGAAACGGTATGAGCGACAGCCTCAAGGATGACAATGCGACCAAACCAACGATGGATCAGGTTGTAAGTGTCAAATGAGATGTTCAAGAGAGGAATGAGAGGGTTGTTTCTGCCAGCCAGCAAGAACAGGGGGACCTATTGTCTCATTAGCACCCAAAGACTCGCCAAACAAAGGGACAACCAAAGCCGCAGAGAGCATTGCGGCTTGATTGTTCGTGGTAGCCATACCATGTTGACTGTAGAGAGAACACCAGTGCGGTTGCGAATAACACCACATGCAGCCGCCATATCGGCGGAG
Source organism: Fusarium torulosum (assembly GCA_900312805.1). Classification (NCBI taxonomy): domain Eukaryota; kingdom Fungi; phylum Ascomycota; class Sordariomycetes; order Hypocreales; family Nectriaceae; genus Fusarium; species Fusarium torulosum. Next base: position 28,777 of record ONZP01000328.1, read on the forward strand.
TAGTCGATATCGATAACACACCAGATGACGTTGGAGACGAAGTAGGCGATCAGGAAAAACAGTTGAAATCGGGTAGGGAGACAGCCGACGTTGATGGCCTTGCTAAGCTGGATTTCGCGGTTATGTCGCTTGCTGAATACGGGAGCATAGAGGAGGTTTCGCTTGAGGGATGCGAATCGCTGCGAAGGAATAGCGAAGTAGCGCTGCTTGTCGTTGTTCAAGCAGGCAACATGTCGAGTGAGTCTGATAATGCGTTCACAGACCTTCCAGATAATAACAGCGACCGACACTGAACCGCAAACAATCATGAGGTACTTGGCGAGGTTTCCGTTTGTGGCTTCGGCGGCATCCTTGAGTGCTTGTTGCTCTGGGGTGAGCTCATAGGCTGCTCGCGGCAGCATTGAGTTTCCGGCACTCATCGTGACCTAAAGAGAAAAAAAGAATGACTGGAAAGAAGAAAATCAACAAGGTCGAGGTGTCGAAATAGAGAGTAAAGAAAAATAAAAAACCTCTCCAGGAGGAATCGGGATGAATGGTCGAAGTAGCGGCGGCAACGAGAAAGGGAGAAAAGAAGAGAGCGAGGGAAACCGTGACGTGATAAAGGGAGCGTAATGTAGGAACAGTGAATGTTAGGAAACCGGCTCCGAAACAAACAATTCCCACGCCTTCTCTAGGAATGAACAAATAATTAATCCCTAGACAGACGAAACGAGATAGACAAGGAAGAGTTTTGGAAAAACGATTGCGGAGGTCTATTAGCAGCAAGGGATATTAAGTACGGCCAGGGGTAATTTTTACGACATATATGGGTCAGTTGCAAATTCCCCAGCAATCATGGCTCTTGTAAATCGTATCAAGGCCGCGCGTGGAGGTCTTGTCATAGAACCAGCGGCCTCAAAGCATCCCCTGCACTCTCATTTGCAGCTCGCTGAGCGCCCCTAGAAACCCCGTGTATTGCCCTCATCCCGCCCGCATCCCACTGGACGAGGAGTCTAAAGAGGGTGCCAGCTGCGAGGCTGCAGAGCTAGGCTCAGGGGTAGTTTCAAGATATTCATCGCTTGCATTCAAGATTAGTTGATCCGTGTCTATCATTGGCGAACCAACATGATCTAGCTCGAGCGGCTCTGTCAAGCTGTGGGCTACCTTCAACCCAACCATATGGTAGATACAAGCCTAATCTTTCGACTCATTTTGAATTAGAAGACAGAAGTACTTGGGCACTTTTAGTGGCGACTGAGCCAGTGTTTTACTGTCCTTTTTGGTATCCTTATTCAAAACAGATAGATTTTTTTTCTTTTTTTTCTTTTCTTTTCTTTTTGAAATGCTCCCTATCTTGGCAGCCAGCGTTTACGTACCACAGCCCAGGTACCTGCAGAACACGAGCCATTGGCAGGGGAGATGCAGTGGCGCCGATTCCGAGTGGCGGAAGGACATTTACTATCCTGGCAACGCGGGGCTAAATGGAGATTCTGAAACTAGGGGCTCCCCGGCAGCTGGAAATCAACGTTCTTGGCTTTCGAGGAGTACTCTTACTGATTATAGCCTTTGTTTCCCCCATACTATGAAGTGAAAAGGCCGGTACTTACTCACAATGGGTTGTAGTCTATCTCGAGTATTTTTTTTTCACCGTTGTGCAAGCCGTTGGCCCTAAAATGGCCCAGCGGCAAGCATAAAATAACGGGCCAGTTGCAGATCAGTTTCTTGACATGTCATTCGCAGACCCAACAATGACATCGTATGGCGGTTTCAAGTGTCTCCCGCCCCACTCTGGCAGATGTTATCGTAGTCCAGTTCCTGGCTTCTGAGAGGCGGATGATTATTCTCCAGTCAAAGTCTGAGACGAACACTGAGACACTTTCACGGCATGTGGCATGGTCCCGGTCATCAGCAGCGGGAAAAAAACAAAACAAAAAGAGGGCTTCAATTCACGAACCCAATTTACACTATTAAACATATCAGATCGTTTCGAGCATACTAAGCTCGTCGTCCATATCATCTCCTCCCTGCAGTATCTCTGACATTCCCATGGTAGCTCTACCCAATCTATGGTCCTGCCACATGCGTGTAATACCCAAGCTTTTGACCTTCTTGACAACCTTAACCTTCGTCCTCTTTATGTTGGCGCTGTCATCGTAATCATCTTGCCCCAGTGCTCTTCCGAGGTTGTGGCCCATCATCCGTGCACAGTCGCCAAGTTCATCCCCGCTGTCTTGCCGTTCATCAATATCCGTAATGCTGGTTGCGCTCGTATCATTTTCATCCTCACCGTTGGTGTCGTCCGTGTCGTTCATATCGTTGTGCTTCCCCATGTCCTTGTCGCTCTCCACAGAGCTATCTTTGTCGTTCTTGTACCCGAAATTGCTACTCTGGTCGGCCTTCTTCTCGCTCGGGCCTGCAATCCGGTCTCGACTATCTGGTTGGCGATCCGTACCTGTTTCGTAGTTTGTCCCGTCACGACCTTGATCTTGCTGTCTCAGCTCACGCCTTCTTTTCTGACTAGGGCTGGGCAGAACCCATTCGCCAATCCCCTCTTCCCACCGCCAGCCTGCAAACATTGTGCTTGCTTCTAGGGTTCCCTTGCCATGGGCAGGAAACCTTTCAGCAAAAGCAACATCCCGGAGATCTTTCGTTTTTTGTGCCAGAACAAACGCTCCATCAGACACCAAACCGTGTTGAAACCATGTTGGAAGTCCCAGTCCATTGAGCGATGTACGAATCTCAGACAAAACGTCGTGGCAAGGCAAGCCACATGCTCGCCCCCGGTATTGTGCAGCAGAGCAGGCCAGCAAGAGGGTTTGTTGGTACTGTGATTGAGTTGGGCAACCGTTTCTAGCTGTCGCCATCAGTTTCATAGAGTCGTAAATCGAAAGGTTTTTCGCTAATAAACGGACCACATCGTTATCGATCATAACTGTGGAAATGAATTGAGCCAAGACAAAAATGAAACACCTGCTGGTACGAACCCCTCTGCGACGGGTCTGTTGTTGAGAAACATAAGATTCGAGAGTGAGCAGCAACCGTCGAATGGCATGAGTTCTCCATGGCTCTTCCCCATTCATCCCAGCACCTAGTGTCCAGATCGCTGCCGTTATTGCTGCTAATACACTAACAAGTGTGTGCTCCTCTGAAGGCTGATCAGTTCCCTTGGTTTTACCATCATTTAGCAGAAGCTGATTAAGGGCTGTACACATGAAAGCAATAGTCGAGGGCACGGGAGTTCTGCTATGTAACAGAATCTCGACTCCTCGCATCCAGACTCGCTGGAACGCGCGTGACGTTAGCCAGCTTAGCGAGAGCTTTTTGTTGCTGATAAGAGTTGTGAGGCAGTCCCAAGACGGACCTGTCACCTCCTGGTTTTGCAAACTCCTTACGATGGCTTCTAAGGGCTGGAACGTACTGTTTTCAACCAGTATACCTGATGAACCACGAGGTACTGCCAAAGGAACTTTCAGGCTTACGACAAGCCGGACTGCTTCCTCTTTGCACTCCAGGCTGAAACAAAGATCAGCCAGCAACCGCACATATGAAGATTCGAAAAGGCCTTCTTTCACAGCAGCTGCTAGAAGACATAGAGCATGTGCACGAAGAACCAGTTTCAGGGATTTCCAACCCAGACTCGTGCTACCAAAACCCTCGAGTTGCTCATAGAGATCGGTAGATGCTTTTGATGATTCCCACTTAAAGGACTTGCCCTCGTTCGCTGCGCTCTGACGGTCCCATTCTTCTATCACAGCTAGCGCATCTGGAACCTTACGAAGGCACATACCCAATAAAGATTTAGGGTGCGTGGTTTGGGACCACGGTTCAGTTGATCTCAGCAAGCCATTCAGCCACCCGAATATCGTTTCGTATATATGGTACTGACTATCGGAGACGATCTGGCGGAGGGATTGTAACTCTAGTAATAACGATTTAGCGTTTGTACCGGATTCTTTTAAAGATGTGGCTGAAGTATCGAAAGTTGAATTATGGTGGTTGAAGTCGCGTGCGGATGGTTTAGCGAAGTCAATTCGTCCCACTCCTACCGGACTTCGCTCGATCTTCATGCTCCCAAGAGTACGAAATGTCCGTGGAGGAGTTGATAATGGCGATATAGTAGGTTTCGTCTGAGCTGGGGCTGATCGGCGTCGTCCGTATGTATATCGCGCTCGCTTTGGGGGCCTCGTTGGTTCTTCATCAGTGTCGACACGCTTCGTTCGTGTTGTTGTTATGGTTGCTGCAGCAGCTGCTGTTGCTGGTTGTCGAGCCTCATTCACGAGCTTTCTCAGGGCTACTAGGCGACATTGAAGCTGCCGAAGTAGCCGTTGACATCTTGCTGCTGTCCAGGGTTGTTCGGCTTGTTTCTTGTGTTTGTGGCCGCCTGCTATAAGGCTATGGGCTGGTATTGTAAGGGGTTGTTCGCTCATAATATATCAAGCGGGCTTCGATCAAAAATAGCTGATGGTGAATCGAGATCAAAATTGAGGAAAAATACACGATAAGCAAGAAATTCGCTGAAATAAGCATAACATGTAGAAGGGTGGGTTAATTTGAAGATGATGTAAACAGTGCCGTGAACGGTGGTGGTGGGATGAAGGTCAATTATTTACATACTTCCACTTCAGGTCTAGCGTGGTCGTGAATCTTGGGGTCGACCGGCTTCGGGGGTTACAGTTGAGAGGCCCTAAGATGGAATACCCAGACAATACCCGTCTAACCGGCGAAACTACCTGAGAGCCGAAGTACCATGGCTGTCGCGTGTCCAGCGCCGGGTACTTCCAGAATCCGGGCTCAATGCCGGACCATTGCCGCCGCACCACAACTCCAATTAGTAGTGAGCCGTCCAATTTTTTCATTCTCCCCTCCGTCACTACTTCCACCTTCTTCGACGAACGTCGTTCAATTGATTGACCTCCCCTCCAGTGCATATCCTATGTCTGGTTTTCTCCCTCCCTCCATATTCTTCTTTTGCTCTTGATTTCCTGAACACTCCAATTCGTCAATATGGCTTCGGAAACCACTCCTCCCGCTCAGGCGCCCGGTACGTATTCATGTTAAGCTAGACCGCCCTTGTCAATGCTTGTAAAGTCCGGGGTCCTCTACAGCCTCGACTTGATCGTCGACAGAGCTATTTTGTAGCTTTGGTCTTGGACATGCAGGATTTTGATTGAATGGCTATAATTTCTGTTATACACAGCTGAGCTAATATGTCTCAGCCGCCGCGTCCGAGGAGCCCGAGACCAACACGGAGGTCGAAGCTCAAGATATCGATGTCGGAGCCGAAGGTAGCTAAGATTGCTCTCCGATTAGCGATATATATGACATGGATATCTAATCTTGTGACAGCGTTAATAAACCTTACCGTTACCTTGCCCGATGCCAATGCTAGCAAAATCCAGATTATGGTCCGTTTTGACTTACACCAAATCCTCCTGAAACCTTAAGCTTATCAGAATCTAGGTTTCGCCTCAAGAACAGGTTCATGAGATTCGACAGTCCATCATTGACCTTCCTTCTGCGTTCCAATACACCTGCTTCCACCTCGAGTTTAATGGCGAGAAGATTAACGACTTCATTCCTCTCGCCGAAATTCCTGAACTTGGCACCACGCCCGAGTTTCATGTGGTTCAGGACCCATATACCGAGAAGGAAGCTCGCATTCATTTTGTTCGCATTCGAGAGCTTATCGGCGCCTCTGGGGATCGTTGTGACACTGCTCAGGGCGTTCTTCCAGGACTTTCCCTTTTCGAAACTGTTGCTACAGAGGCCCATGGTAGCAACGACGAGTCGACCGAGGAGTCGCCTATCCAGAACTACGACTTTCAGGCTGTGCCTTCGCTCACCGGGCTGGTACCTCCCCCATCCGAACCCGCTCCTAAGACAGTGAAGCAGATCTCCTTGTCATCATGGAACCCTCCCCCTCCTCACCTGCGACAGCGTGGCCACTTGCTCTACTTGGTTGTCTCCACTAATGAAGGCGAGCAATACCAAGTCACCTCTCACGTTTCGGGCTTTTACGTGAACAAATCGTCCAACGCCAAGTTCGATCCTTTGCCTCGTCCGGCGCCCAAGGGCCAGTCTGCTCACTCCTTGTTGAGTCTGATCGAGCTTGTCTCACCTTCGTTCACCGAGTCTTTCACGAAGCTCCAGGACTACAACAACCAAAGAGACCCGCTCGCCACTTTCCAGATCACCAACGCTATCCCTGCTGCTCCTTGGGTGGTTCCTTCTCCGAACTCGTCTCTTTGCACACATTTTCCCGACCCTGCACGATCCCAGGAGACCTACCTCCTCAACGGCGTTGAAAACACCGACACTCTGCGAGACTGGAACGAAGAGTTCCAATCAGCTAGGGAGCTTCCCCGCGAGACCGTTCAAGACCGTGTATTCCGCGAGAGACTCGTTTCCAAGCTATTTGCAGATTATAATGAGGCTGCCACTCGAGGTGCTGTCATGGTCGCACGTGGTGATGTTGCCCCTCTAAACCCCACAGAATGCAGGGATGCCCAAATCTTTGTTTATAACAACATTTTCTTCTCTTTCGGTGCTGATGGTGTTGGTACCTTCACTTCTGAGGGTGGCGACGAGGCTGCCCGTGTTGCCACTGGCAAAGATGTTGCTGGCGTCAAGCTTGTCAACCAGTTGGATATTGAGGGGCTTTTCACACCTGCTACTGTTGTTGTTGACTACCTTGGAAAGCGAATTGTTGGTCAGAGCATTGTTCCTGGAATTTTCAAGCAACGGGAGCCCGGCGAGAACCAAATTGACTACGGTGCGGTAGACGGCAAAGACACCGTCGCTGCTGACGAGAGATTTGCTCCTGGCTTTGCTCAGCTGTCCAAGGCCCTAAAGGTCAAGAAGCACCCTGTTTGGGATAAGGATGGCAAGCGATTCGACCTAGAGGCCAGCGTGGAGACCAAGGGCCTTCTGGGTACGGACGCCCGCAAGTACGTGTTGGATCTGTACCGTATCAGCCCCCTGGACATCGCCTGGCTAGATGAAGATGGCCTCCCAGAGGACGGTGATGCTTATCCTCACCGCATGACTGTGCTTCGACCAGAGCTTGTCGATTCTTTCTCACGATACAGATTGAAGCAGTGGGTAGACAAGGAGGTTGCTCGTCGAGCTGAACAGAAGCAGGAGAACGAGAAGGAAAACGGCGAGGCCGAGACCGAGAAGACTGAGAACGCCGAGAACGCCGAGAAGGTCGAGAAGACCGAGGAGGCCGAGGGCAAGGACGAAGCTTCTAAGGAGGAGGAAAACCAGCCTAACCTTTCAGATTTCAAGTTTGCTCTCAACCCCGATGCTTTCAGTGGCCAAGTGCCCCAAACTGAAGAAGAGAAGGCTGAGTTCGCTGCTGATGAGGAGGAGGTCAGGGCAGCTGGCGCCTATCTTCGAGAGCAGGTCATCCCTGATTTACTCAAGGAGCTATCTGATTCTGAGATCAGCTTCCCCATGGATGGTCAGTCATTAAGCCGACTTCTCCATAAGCGAGGTATCAATGTGAGATATCTGGGCAAGATTGCCGAGCTTTCTAACGATGGTCGTGTGCGATGCTTGCGCGAAATCTGCGTTCAAGATATGGTTGCCCGAGCTTTCAAGCATATCTCTTCCGTGTACCTCCGCCATCTGCCGGTACCCGCTGTCCCTTCTGCTGTTGCTCACCTCCTTAACTGTTTACTCGGACATAACTTCAACGGCAAGCCTGTCGCTGAGCTTGATTCTTCAATCCGCAGCCTCTACACAGACGCTGATTGGTCATTCGAAAAGGTTACACCTGAAAGCCTGCGGGAGAATATCGAGGAGCAAATCCTCCAGCGATTCCGATATGAATTGGATGATGAATGGCACAACCAGGTCCGCCCGGTCCAGCTGCTCCGTGAGGTGTCCTTGAAGCTTGGTATCCAGGTTCAAGCCAAGGATTACGCTTTCACTGCTAATGCTGCCGATGCCACTACAGCTGACGCCCCTGAAAAGACCGAGAAACCCATTGCTAACAACCAAGCCAATGGAGAATCTGCCAGCGGTAAGAAAAAGAAGAAAAACAAGACTCGTGAGGGTTCGCCTCCTGAGACAGTCGCTCCTGCCAATGTTCACACGTTCGGCCCGGACGACATCGTCGACCTAGTTCCTTTGATTAAGGACTCATGCCCTCGCAGCGCTCTCGCTGAGGAGGCCCTTGAAGCTGGCCGCATCTCAATTATTCAGAACCAGAGGAAGCTGGGTCAGGAGCTCCTCCTGGAGTCTCTTTCTCTGCACGAGCAGATCTACGGCATCCTGCATCCCGAGGTCGCTCGCGTGTATAACAGTCTATCTATGCTCTACTACCAGCTGGATGAGAAGGAGGCTGCGGTTGATCTTGCTCGAAAGGCAATTATCGTTGCTGAGCGAACTGTTGGTGTTGACTCCGCCGAGACCCTTCTTAACTACCTCAACCTGAGCCTGTTCCTCCACCAGGTTGGCGACAGCAAGGGTGCTCTTGTGTACTCAAAGCACGCTCTCAAGATGTGGAAGGTTATATATGGCCCTGACCACCCTGATTCTATCACAACCCTCAACAACGCTGCTGTGATGCTTCAGCATCTAAAGGCCTACCATGAGTCTCGACTTTGGTTCGAGGAGTCGCTGCGTGTATGCGAGTCTGTCTTCGGCAAGCAGTCGATCAACTCCGCCACCCTACTCTTCCAACTAGCACAAGCTCTTGCTCTTGACCGCGATTCTAAGGGAGCCGTGACCCGTATGCGCGAGTCTTACAACGTTTTCCTTGCCGAGCTTGGACCAGAAGACAAGAACACCAAGGAAGCAGAGAGCTGGCTCGAGCAGCTTACTCAGAACGCTGTGAACATTGCCAAGCATGCCAAGGACGTCGCTGCCCGACGACTTAAATCCGGCATTCGATTTACCACCAACACCTCGAATCCGGCAGGAGTTGTTCCCAGCGTCGCCGTCCCTGGCCGTACCGGTCCTGGCTCGCAGGTTGATTCACGCAGCATTGATGAGCTCATCAAGTTCATCGAAGGTGGTGAACATCAACAAAACAAGAAGCGTACTGGCCGTGGTAATCCAAAGAGACGAGGCCAGGCTGGAGCGCGATAAACTGACCTGACGAAACTCCATGATGCTGGTATGTGGTCGAGATTTTGATTCACCGCTGTGTAAAAATAGACGGCTAGGAAAAGTATGGGAATTCCATTATCTATTATGTGGTATGAGTGGCTTGGTCAAAACAGAACCCCCGGTTCAGGGTTTGGGATGGTTGGCGGCACGGCGGCGCGGGTCACATGTATTTGCATCAAAAGGCGCGTTTTCAGCATTTGTATATATCCAAGGCTCTACTCCCGGCTACTAGCCAGATGATCTTCACTCTTATATAACACGCTCACACTTGGAGCTCTATGCTTTATTTGTTAAGAAATTATGCAAATGCTGCTCCGTTAGTGGTAGCGAGTTCAAGAAACGCAGTAAATCACGAGGCTGTAGGGCTGGAAACGATTGCGTTTCTTCCTTGATGCGTTACACTCATTACTATCGTTGATACTCTTTAAAGTCAAAGAACCCGTGCTTGCAAACCGTCAAAATACATGGTATCAGGGTCAACTCCGAGCTTGCCCATCAGAAACAGTAACACCCGGGTAAGTGTGTAGACTATGAGTGGCCTTGCAAAATTGATGTACTCCCACCAACCGGTGCATGATACGAACCGATACTCTGAAATCCCCTTTGAAACACGTTAGTTTTGTATCGGGAAAATAAAAAACAAGTACTCACTTTGTCAGGTCGAAGCCTTCTTCCTCTTCAGCCTCTGCGGGTTCAGCAATAGGCTGCGGGCTTGACTTTTGAGGTCGAGAAGGGCTACTCAAAGGAGACTTGTCTCCTCGCGGAGGACTGCTGCTTTGCGGAGGCAGCAGACCTCCAGCTTTGGTAGGGCTTATATCATAGCCACCGAGGGGTTTCAAGGGTGTGCTGCCAATATCTGCGTATTTCCAAAAGGGTGCTGGTGAACTGGTTGGCATGTGTTGACTGGGTCGTTGTGCCGTACTTGGAGGCGCGAGCTTGGGATGCACCCTCGGAGGCGCTGGGGTCACGAATGACGCGCCATCTTCTTGATAAGATGATGTGAGTGTGGGTGATTGAGGATTGTATACTGAAAATGATGAGTCTCTTGCCGGCGTCTTCCTGGGGCGTGGCAAGGGGCTTCCGTCAATTGTCATGGTCGCGCTTCTGCCGAAAGATCGATCAGGCGTTGACTGAGCAATAACTAAGGATGGCCTTGGAGGAGGTGAAGCTGGAGGCGATCCTCGGCGTTTGCGAGCGGAAGGGGGTTCTCTTGACGCCATGTCTCTCGGGCCGTGTGTTATGTAGGCAAGTTGATTTGGAGATGACGGTGCAGAAGATCCACGATGACCACCACGACCAACACGATAAGCATTTCTAATCATTTCTTCTCTAGCTTCAGGGACAATTTGCCATTTCATGCCTTTGCCAGGCTCATCAGTTGACCTTGCGACCTTGTCAAACGACTTGTTGAGGGAAAGGTTATGCCGAATAGAATTCTGTAAGAAGTGAGTAACCGAGCAACTCAACGGGCGAGGCGACTGCCAAACAAACTTACCTGCCAACCTGCAGCTTGCTGATGACGATAGTATGCATAAGTGTTCATAATGTAATTATATATGCCGTTAAGATTAAGCTTCCCATCTGGTGCGTTCAAGATCGCTTGCGTGATCATCTGAGCATAACTGTATTGAGGTTTGATATGCTGATTCTCATCCTGGCTCAGATCAACGCCATTGGCCCCAACCATGACAGCTGGTGTACTTGTAGCCGGTGATTTAATGGCACTCTGTGCTGAAGTTGGGGTTCCCGGTCGCTTGTACTCGGCGGGCGCCGGCGCAATGAGGGATTGCCGACGTGATGTTCGGGACTGTGGTGTATGAACGCTCACACCAGCTCTTTGGAGATAAACGGGGTGGACGGTCAAAGGAGTGATTTCGGACGGCAGCACGAACATCATCTCGACGTTTCCAATCTCGATGACCTCGCCGCTGGTGAGAGGGTGGGCTTGTCCGGCCTTCACAGGCTGAGTATCTACCTTGGCGCCATTGCGGCCTTTGACACGAAGAAACCACTTCTCGTCCTTGGAGTCGAAAGAGATGGTAGCATGCTCTCGTGATACCATCTTACTGGGGCCTAGATCGATATGTACGTGTGACTCGTCTTCGTCTGAGCCGGTGGGTTGAGGGTTATGTGATGTTTCGGGAGCTCGGCCTATGTTGACGTTGAGTTTGGTGATGTAGAAGGTCCAGTCCTGAGCAGCGACTTTGGCGTAGGCCTTGACCCCATCACCTTTGGCCTCATGAATGACATTGGCGTGGTCTTTACTGGCTTGAACATCCTGACTTCGAAGGTGTTGCGTAATTTGCGACACCAGTTGATCATCGCTGGGCGCGGGGGTATCCTCTTCCTCTGGGACCTGCGGGACAAAACCAACATTAGCAGGCGCAGGTAGTAATATTGTGAAAAACACAATGTACCTTCTTTCGACGTTTGGACGGGCGACTGGGCGAAGATTCTTCGACATCGATTGGTGAAGTAGCTGTGGTCGCAGTCGCGGCTTTACGCGGTTCGCGACGAGCCCTAGAGGCTCTCTTTGCCGACAGTGGCATGGCGTGTGCGCAGACCTTGCACGTTCAAGTATAACGACGAGAGTTTAGAGGGCAAGAACGGGAAGATTGGGTTTTGAATATGGGAACCAGTCGTTATGTTGTCCCCCTGGCCGGCGAATATTTACTGCCCTTGAAGTTGGCGTCGGGATGGGAGTCAATCAGGTCAAGTAAAGTCGTGTCGTCAATCAATGTATCGTTTACTAACGTTAGTGGAGTGTAACAAATAGATGCCCTTTAAAGTTCGTACCGCGTTCGCGTTGGATTTAGTGTCATCAAGTGGCAGGGCCATGACAGGGCTGTGGGCTGGGGTGGGTACCTATGTGTACCGATTCGTGCATACGCAACCCCCGTTGTGTGAATCTGGAGCACCATAAATCAGCAGAGTAGGGGGCTGACAGTGGCTGTAGTTGCCTGTAAGGGGGTCCTACTAGCGTGTGAGCGTCATTGCAAACAAGGCGGTTTGGGCCCAAGAGTGAGAACCATGTCTTGATTGACTGCGTCTCAGGGGAAGGGTTTTTATTTTTATTTTTTTTAACCTGATAAGTGAATATCGAACGTGGATGTTTGACTTGATTTGTTCGTAATCCGTTATATTCAAGACCATGCCCTGCCCTGCCATGTAATACGATAAATGCACATGCCTTGTTTTTAATCTTGAATAAGCCCAGCCTTGTGACATCTTCTTGCGTGGCATTCAGCACTGGAACATTGCAAACAATGATTCAATACGGAATACTAATACTAGATGTTGATGTTGCTGCCGTTTGAACATACCAGTGTGTATCCTTACCTGCTGCCAGTTTGGCTATTGACCTTAGGTATTTAACACTTTCAATGAACAAAGGTTAAACACCTCCCAATTGTACCTAAGAAAAGAGTCATAGCAGTTTACATAGTCTACCTATTTACCACCGGGTATGTAACTTGTAATAATAAAACTTGAACTGCCCTGGGTTCAAGGTTCCGCTATTGACGGCCCCCGCTTATCTCAATTATCTGCACCCAATACAACTTTCTGGGCCACCACCGCGTTTGTGCAGCCTCGCGGCGCCTTGCAGTAGTCAGCCAAAAAGCAACACTCTCTTTCATAACCAAAAATCCGGTTCCTTTCTTCATCACCCAGCGAAATCACCAGATATTTTTTCGATTCATCCCTTACCTGCACGAGCCAGCCATCTTCAATATTTCTCCCCATACCAGAGCAACAGCGCCCTCTCGTGCCCGGCCTCTCCCTTGCGCTGCCCTTGGAGAGGCTTGAAAGCCTGGCTACCTACGGATACTTTCCAAACAAACAATTCTTTGTTTGACTTGGCTGCCATCTCATCGGCATATTGACGTTTGCGATCCTCCCTCGATACCTCCGTGCCTGGCCCCGGCCCACGTCGCCGGCCAACGCCGTTTGTTAGCCATCAATACATTCCGAGATCGAAATATTCAATACTGGCTGAAGTACTTGCGTCGTTGAAATCATGGCGTCTGAACAGGCTTACGGCGTAACGCCCCCTATCTCTGTCCAACTTCCCACCGAGGCAGAATTGCGCCAATCCGACGCTCTGCTCGAAGAACTCAAGCGCCAAAAGACTTTCGAGAGTCCGGCGGAGACAGCTAAGAGGTTGGTAAAGTATCCTTCTTGTCAGAGGAATAGTATCTAATATATTTACGATAGAGAAGAAGTACTAGCCTCGATCCAAACCATTTGCGATGAGTTCGTCCGCCGAGTTGCTCAGGAGAAAGAACCTAAGAATGAAGTTCTCATACGTAATGCGAAGGGCAAAGTCTTCACTTATGGCAGTTACCGATTAGGCGTTTATGGTCCCGGCTCGGATATTGATACCCTCATTGTCGCGCCCAAATATGTCACCCGCGATGATTATTTCAAGCACTTTCCCGACCTGCTCATCGCGATGGCTCCCAAAGACGCCATCACCGATATGGCTGTTGTGACAGATGCTTTCGTGCCCATCATCAAGTTCGAGTATTCCGGCATCAGCATTGATTTGATTTTTTCCAGGATTATCCAAAAACAACTGTCTCCTGATTTCAAGGATCTGAAGGACTCGGGCCTCTTGCGCGGACTGGATGAGGCAGAGTTGCGATCGCTCAACGGCACACGAGTAACGGACGAGATTCTTACATTAGTACCAGAGCAAAGCACATTCAAGAACGCTTTGCGCGCCATCAAACTTTGGGCGCAAAGGCGTGCTGTTTATGCTAACATCATGGGTTTCCCTGGCGGTGTCGCCTGGGCCATGCTTGTCGCTCGAGTATGTCAACTATACCCGAAGGCAACTCCTTCGGTCATCGTGAACAAGTTCTTCCTGGTGATTAGCCAATGGCGCTGGCCGCAGCCTGTACTCCTCAAGCCTATCGAAGGCGGCCCTCTTCCTGTTCGAGTTTGGAATCCTAGAGTAAGTCAAAGTTTGAGGCAATTGTACTGGGCACATAACAATTCTAACTTAAACAGGTCTATAAGGGCGATACTTTCCATCTGATGCCGGTCATTACTCCAGCTTACCCCTCGATGTGTGCGACGTTCAACATCACCCGTTCATCCATGACCATCATCAATCGAGAACTCAAACGGGCACTTCAGATATCCGAGAGTATTATGGTGGGCAAGCGGCCTTGGAGCGATCTCTTTACCAAGCACACCTTTTTTACCGCAGGCTACAAGTATTACATATCCGTCATCTCAGCCGCAAAGACGAAAGAGGGTCACACGATCTGGTCTGGCTATGTTGAGTCCAAGGTTCGAATGCTGGTTCAAAAGCTTGAGCAACACCAATCCATTGCTTTAGCACATGCCTTCAACAAGGGTTACGAACGACATCACCGCTGTCATAATGAGCAAGAGATCGAGTTGGTGCAAGAAGGAAGCCTTGACTTTCTGTGCAAAGACGACACCGATGGCTCCTGTGTTATGAAGATTGAGCCCGCGGTTGCCGAACTGCCAATCAAGACGGAAAACGGACATAATGGTCAAGCTGTAAAGGCCGAGAACGGTGAGAACGGACAAACCATTAAAGCTGAGCCTACGGAAGACAACGGTCCTATCACTGCCGAACCTATCAAGGATGAAACATCGAATGATGTCAAACCAACAGAAACCCCTGCGGCAAGCGGTATAACTGACGTTTACACAACTACGCACTATATTGGACTTGAACTGGCCTCTGGTATGTCTAGCACCTGGATGTATTTTATTATACTCTCGATAGCTTTCAAGGTCCGTGATGCTGACTCTCTAGGCGCCAAATCGCTTGATCTTTCTTACCAGGTCGATGAATTCAAGGAACTTTGCACCTCGTGGCAAAAATACAAGGATGATCTTAAAGATATTGTCTCAATTGGTGTTCAGCATGTCCGCAAGTAAGTTCTACAGAGCCTTTTCCATATACCAGCACTGGCTTACTAACTATTTATAGCTTCAACTTACCAGACGATGTTTTCGACGCTGGAGAGAGGAAGCCCCAGAAGAAGTCTGCAACTAAGAGCGCAGTGAACGGCAAGAAACGCGGTCCCCCAGAGGTATTTATGCATCACCGCCGGACTCCCATTACCGGCGAAGATTTGCTGCTCCGAATGGCACATCCTCCCAGAAGTTATATATACTAATACCATATGTAGGAAACTCCACCCCCCGCCAAGAGGCAGCAGGCATCGGTCGCCGCCGCAGGCTGAGTATTCTGGCATATTACGCACGCCTGAGAAGGATGTCGACTCTGGCAATGGCTCGACTATCACCCATCTGTGCAATTCGCACAACATCTTAAAAACTTCGGCAAGTCCAATAGCGGCTTGACGACTAGCCCATCGCCAATAACTTCACTAACAAAGATATAAAAAAAGGTCACTTTCATCTTGACTGAACTGCATCAACTTGGTAAGTTGGCAGTCGCGGCCTGATGTGTTCATGCATTGCTGGCGGCGTTTCGTCGATTTGAAGATTGAATAATCTACATTAATAACAACAGAGGCACGCGTAGTGTACGCAGAGCAGCTGGCTAAAACGACATGTCGTATTACGAAACGACATAACCCACAACTCGGGGCTATCTGGACGCCAAGTCGCTGAAGTTTCGGTCTGAAGCAACCTCATAACAAATGTACTTAAAACTATGAATTTGCTAGATCAATACAAACTTTTGGGGGCTCGATGAGCCTCAAGGGACTTCGCTCCAACATTCCTCAATTCTCACAACACGTGTTGATCCAGAGTATATGCAGCTCCGCTATGAAATTTTAAGCCAGATCCGTCTAGATTTTGATATCTACATGCGCTCTTATAAATCATCATCATCCTCGTCACTGCCACTGGACCACCCGTCTTGATATGCATCCGCCAGCTCCGCCAATCCATTGCCGAGGTCCTCTCTCTCATTGACGGGTACAAGACGCGCCGATTCCGTCCGTAGAGTTCTGATCCGCTGAACCATAGAGCTGTTCGTTGAAAGAGTGGTTTGCATGCTGACATCTGATTGCCCTGCCAGCTGGGGATAAATCTGTGGGTAGGCGTCCAACAACGGAAATCTGAGAGATGAGTCGTACCTATTTGATTGTTAGTACCTGTGCCTGAACATCTAAAATTTCGATGTAACAACGTACTTGCGTATAACTGAATTTCCTATTACAGGGCGCTCGCCAGGAGCAAGATGTCCAGGGGTGTCTCTGTTAGCATTCTCCAAGGGGTCGAGATCTCGGTAAGACGTAATCTCGCCAAAAACATGATTCTGAGTGTTTTTTCTGTCAAGATGCTGTCTGCTCCAGGTCCGTCCAACTTGGAAGAAATTGACGTCGATCCGGCTGTCCTCTGATGCCTCTTTTGTAGCAGCTAGGGACATACGCATGCTTGCAAGGGGCTGGTTGCCGTTCACATTCAGGCTCTCGGCCAGAATATCTAAAGAACTCTGCTGTACTGAAGGACCTTGCGCTAGACGCGAAGATAGAGTTGCTGTTTCTATTGCGGCGGCCATAAGAGCAGATGTGTGCCATGGTGAGCGGCGATCCACGGATACCCCAGCTGAAAGGTCCTCTTCAGGCAAAGCCATGGGTACAAGCATCGATGACTGTGTGCAGAGCTGCTCGATGCTGTGAGCAGTATTAGCGAGGCGAAGCTGGCGCTTAGCCCTGGGTATATCAAGCAAGGGACTTTGTAGACCCCATGTCCAGATGGTTGTCTTTGGAAAGTCGTCCCTCAGCGATTCAAGATAGGAAGATGTGAAACCGCCCCAAGCATCGTCGATGGTGGTGAAGACTTGTATTCCCTGCATTCGGTCACACTCTTCTGCAAATGGTCTAAAGTCACGATCGATCAAATCATGTTCCTTGTCGAGCATCGAGAAGAGCTCTGTTCCCATGGAAAAGCGCTCGAATGGCATAGTTGTCGAGTTGAGCTCGAAGTCATAGAGTTGGACCAGTGACCGTGGGTGAAAGTAAGCTCGTGAGAAGTCAGACCAATACCGCACATTTGACGTTGTCAGTTGCGCAGGTTCAGTGCCTGCATCGAGGCTCTGCTGGTATGCGCTGGGGTCAATCGGCGTCTGCTTGTGAACAACCGATCGGCCTGACCTAGAGGGTAGTTAGCATCATGAAATGCCAATAAGATTATCATCAAAAGGTGAGTTTCGTACCACAGAGCCTCTGGGTTGGCCTCTGATTCGGCCTCATAAAGTGCGTTGATCTTGCGTAAAGAGCCAAACCCGCCTTTGAGGTCATATATGACTGTTCGTGGAAGAAAGGTTTCTGAACCATCGGCACCTAACCCGGCACGCCAGTGAACATCATGGTCAATAACAGGATTTTCATCAGCCGAGTACGTAAAATATGACTCCTGTATTTTTTGTTAGCTATCGCAAGGCGCGCGTTGGTGAAACAGGTTACCTGGGCATTCCAGAAATGGGTCGCCGTATAGTTGCTCAGCTGGCCCAGCTGAAGACTGACGATCTCGCGCATGAAGACGCTTCTAGGTGGAACACCACGATATACAAAATAAGAGGTAGGGTATGATATGAGACGTCCTCAACAACTATTATATCTGTGAAGTTTCCAAAGTGAACTGTATAGTTTCATATGTAGATATGCAGTTTCACAAAGTTACCCTATAACATGAATGTGGATATTTATGGTTTTGAATCATCATACCCTAAGCAGCTTATCTAATCATCAACTTCACAATCTAATGAATTGTTAGCCATAGGAAAGCTCCTTCCGAGTTGTCATTTATCAATATCGTCATGGTAGTTAGTATATGGACGGGCTTCTTCTTGCAGAATGTTTGGCGACTATATTAGGTCGACTATTGTCGGATATGGCGGCACAAAGTGCATTATGTCATTGGCAGATCTCGCACTTACATCCCCTTCAATATCACGAGACATGGATATACATCTGTTGTAACACTCATACCTAAAAGTATCAACACAATTCCTAAACATTCATTTCATAACTTCAAATATATATCTCTCGTCAAGTCATGTCTCAAGAAACTGCAGTCGCCGATGCAAACGCCAATGCAAATGCCGGCTTCTGGAAAGAACTCGACTCATGGAAGACGCCCGCTGCTAAAGAGGTTGGTCCTACGGTAGAGGTTGGATCCAAAGCGCCATGGTCTCAACAGCTTCGCCTGCCAGATGGCAAGCCAACTCTCTTAGTATTTCTCCGTCACTGCGGATGTCCTTGTACCTATTACTATTCATTTACTACACTCAAGTTCCACTGCTGACCATCGCAAGTTGCTGAAAAAACCTTCAAGTCTCTTGCCGACCTCTCAAATAAGGTTCCCAGCGTCCACTGCGTCGCCATATCGCACTCATCAGAGGAGGCTACCGACAAGTGGCTGCCCCAAGTTGGTGGTACTTGGAATGTCGACGTTGTAATTGACGAAGAGCGTAACCTGTACGCTAATTGGGGTCTTGGCATCTCGTCCACATGGCATGCTGTCAACCCCCTTACGCTGTGGAATGTCTTCAGTCTCGGCAAGAACGAGGGTATATGGAATCGGCCAACCGAGAGCGGCTCGCGCTGGCAGACGAGCGGTGCTTTCGCCGTTGACCGTGATGGAACTATTCGTTGGGCCCAGGTGGCGAGAACGGCAGATGACCTGCCGGATCTCAAGGCGGCTATAACTGCTCTTGGATTTCCACCACCAGAAGATAAACGCCACTCTAAGCATGAATTTTAGGGATTGGCAGAAGAAGGCCCTGCGAGAGTATCAGGCATCGACAATATGATATCTCATCTTGCATGTCGATGTTACACATACAATATGACAGCAGCTGTGTAGTATTTGTAGGGTATCTCGTAATCATGATATATAGTCCCATCCCATCATGGCAACTCTTATCTAGACCTGGGTGCCAGAGCATGATGGAATAATAGGGGCGATGCAACTGGCATGCCCGACTTTTAAGAGAAGCTGAAAAATTATGTCTCGTCCCCTAGAAAGACAAAATCATGCTCAACCGACCAACCTCCATGCCCCCTCTTCCCGATCCAACAACAGAGCACATACCGTCAGACAAGCCGGTATGCATGATCTTTGAAGCCACGAGACCGACCAGTCCAACACTGCTCATCATTTCCAGAGCAAGCATACCTTTCTGCTTGAGACCACCTCCTATGTCTAGCAAACCGAGAGGATCCTGGTGAGTAGGTTTCAGATCCTTTCGTTTCTTAGACGCTTGTTTTTTGCCAGTCTTGGGAATATGGACAAGGCTCGACTCTCGCGCAGAAGCACTGGTGATAGCTCTCGCTTCCATGAGATGGTACAACCTCTCGGACTGAAGACTCTGACGTAGGTTATTCGCCCAATTATACAGCTCTAGTCTGTCCCAGCTCGGAGTTCGTCTGAAGGATTGCAACCTCAAAGCCCTCTCGGGTATGGATCGAGAGACCATCGTTCCACTTGACAAAGCATTTTGAAGTAGATTATCTCCATGATCACGTCGCCATTGTATACATTTTACAGCTGCAGAGTGGCGTAGTCGAGCGCTGCCGTCCAGAGAGAATATGTGGTCGACGAGACGGCCCAAATCGGTCGAGACTAGCGGTGGGGTGTATTCAGATTTCATGAGGATACTGGCATCCATAGTATCGTAATCTGGCTGAGATTCGGTAGAAACGGCGTATACGCATGTGGTTTCACCTGATGTTTCAGGGCCATCAAAGGAGAATAAATCAACATCCCTATCAATCAAGCTCTTCACAACTTGTTGTTTGATATGCATGATCTCTCCCGGTGCGAGCTCATCGACTCGGGCTATAATCGGGATCACGTTGGTCATGCGTTGAGCGCGTTTGATATACTCAACATCTTCGTGTTTAAGTCCTTGTATACATCAGCAAAGGTCTATAGCAAAAGGTATTGGACAGACATACCGTTATGAGGGACGAGGTACAGCAGAGCGTCCACAACTGGTTCACCACCAGAGTTGACCAAAGTGAAAAGGTCTAAGTCAGCCATAGGCTTGTTCATGAGGGATGTCAAGTGCGACTCAACGTAATGAAGATCGCGCCAGGGTCCCTAGCTTGCTGTCAGCACATAACATTTTCGGGTAATGCAATCGCATTTACGTACAGAAGCGCCATGCTGATGGCCCGGGCTTTCTACAAAGCACACATTTCTATCCAGGACGTCGCCAGTGGTTGAAAGCCGCCTTCGCGTTGTTACAGTAAGCTCAGAATCAGATCGCCACCAAGGGTGCGGGCGTGAACTGGCGTATGTTTCGGTGGCATGGACTGCACTGCGGTTCTCTATTGGATCCATGTGGACAATGTGCTCGCAGCGCTCCGCCAAAGTCCTAATAAGGGAGGTCTTGCCAATGCCTTCATAGAATATTAGAGACACTGATGCAGCTGAACTTGGACATCTGTCACTCACCACTTTGTCCAGCTACCATTATCTTCAACTTGCCCAGACATTTCCCCACTTCAGAAAAAGGACGACGTCGGGGGACTGTTAAGCTAGGCATAATGAGTTGGGGCACTGTGCTCTGACTGTCTTCATTATTTGCCAGATCCGTTACGGGCAAAGATGCATTATCGTGAATCAAATCGCTATGGGCATCAACAGAAGGCCCTGCAAGGGAACAGCTTTGCGAGGACATGCTGATGACAGACCCAGAACGCGAAAGTCCGATCAAAGACGGAGTGCTTGGTCGAGACGACAAAAGCAAGGGATCCTGCTCAACTGTCGGTTCATCCGCCTCGTCTGACTCTGACGCAAGAGACGCAGGCTTATGGCTAGTACGAGGGGGCGAATGTCGTTGACGCGGGGTCGACGGCCGGCGCGAGCTGCGACGACACTTGTGAGGATCGCTTTGCTGGCGGTATCGCGGACGGGAGCGCTCTCGGCGAGCGTCAAGGTCGGCCTCTGTGGTAATGAAACACGCAGTAGGCACAGTTGAAGTACCACGAACTAAGCTATCTAGCCGGTCTGAAGCCCGTGTATTGAGGGGATGGTTCGTAGGCAAGACGGGTCTCATCGTTATGCTTGAACAAGCCTGAGGCAGCGTGATTATACTGGATATAGGGATGCTAAAGGTGTATGTACGTATGGATTGTAGTTATGACAAGGGGCGAGTTGTCTTGTCTATGTCACTGTGCCTCGTAGGATAAAGACAGACGTAGGCGTTGGCATTCGATAGTGTATGTAATTGCAGAGACAAGCGAGAAGAGAGATTAGAAACAAAGGCCCAGTGTTGACTTGGGATGCGGAATGAGTTGTGCAGCTTGATGCTTGATGACGCTGGGTTGAATGAATTCCAGGTCAAAGCAAAGTAAAGTCGATGTGACAAGGTAAAGAAAGCCAAGCCAAGTTCAAATTCATAGTTTTGGTACTAATAAGGTAACAGACACCCTCAACAATATCCCATTCATGGCTAAGATCAGGAGCTATCAACACTAGGTACCTACCTATACTCGGTAGGTGGGGGTGTGTGGGACGCGGCCGGGTGCGCGTGCGCGCAGGTGGGAAGCACTATCTGTACTGCAAGAGGGGACACATGACCCCTAACGAGCTGATTGGCACCCGCTAAATGCTTGGTTGATCCCCCTCCTCGCCTCCCCCCAAAGGACCCTCCTCAAGCCTCCCTGGAGTCCCTGCCGTGCCTCCACTACTCCCTGTTACTCCTGGTCCCCCAGCTCCCTTTCATCCCCCCTCAGCTCTAGGTAGCCCCTCCATCTCAGGCGGCAACAAGGAATACCTAACGTTGACCATCGGGTTTGGAACATTACTCTTGTCCATCTCCGACATCCACTTGCGGCTTTGTGCGTGCGGATAGGCTCGAAAGGCTGCGACCCCGAAAAAAGTTAAGCCAATAAGGGCAGCTTTTTGAGTCAGTCATCGACAAACTCAAACACCTGGAAGCACCATAGAAGGCCAGCGGATACCTAGCTTTTATCTTTCTTGATTCCCCTCCTGTTACTTCCACAGATCTTCGACATCCTTCACTCGAGTCGCAGTTCCAGGTACCAGCCCAGTCGAAGTCGGTGACAGGCCATTCTCAGCCCATACTCAAACATCCTCGTTCGCTTCCAACCTCTTTTCGCATTAGAGCCTCTTCGATAATTTCCCAACATCCATTCAACCACTCCCACCATGGATGGAAAGCGACACCCCAGCTCGTTCCAGCAGCTCGAAAAGCTGGGCGAGGGTACCTATGCTACCGTCTTCAAAGGGCGTAACAGGCAGACCGGAGAGCTTGTAGCGCTGAAGGAAATCCACCTTGATTCCGAAGAAGGCACACCGTCGACCGCTATCCGAGAGATCTCTTTGATGAAAGAGCTCAAGCACGAGAACATTGTGGGACTGCATGATGTTATTCATACCGAGAACAAGCTCATGCTCGTCTTCGAGTTTATGGATGGCGATCTCAAGAGGTATATGGATACACACGGCGATCGTGGCGCTCTCAAGCCCACTACGGTCAAGTCCTTCATGTATCAGCTTCTCAAAGGCATCGACTTCTGCCACCAGAACCGCGTTCTTCACCGCGATCTGAAGCCCCAAAACCTGCTCATCAACGGTAAGGGTATTCTAAAGCTCGGCGATTTCGGTCTCGCCCGCGCCTTCGGCATTCCCGTCAACACTTTCTCCAACGAAGTCGTGACCCTTTGGTACCGCGCTCCCGACGTCCTCCTCGGTAGCCGAACATACAACACCAGCATCGATATCTGGTCAGCGGGTTGCATCATGGCCGAAATGTTTACAGGCCGACCGCTGTTCCCTGGAACCACCAACGAAGACCAGATTGTTCGCATTTTCCGCATCATGGGAACACCTACTGAGCGCACCTGGCCCGGTATCACACAATTCCCCGAGTACAAGCCGACCTTCCAGATGTACGCCACTCAGGATCTTCGAACAATCCTCCCGGCGATTGACCCAACCGGTATAGATCTGTTGCAAAGGATGCTACAGCTTCGACCAGAGTTGAGGATCAGTGCCCACGAGGCCCTTCAGCACGCTTGGTTCAACGACCTTCTGATGCACCCTCAGCAGCAGGCTCTCCAAGCGCAGGCACGTGCATACCCCCAGACTGTTCCTAGTCAAGGTTATGAGGCGTATTAGAATTTTCCGCCAAAACCCAATGAGATTGAGTACTGAGATTGCAAGCGCTGCTTCGATGCTATATGTTCAAGCTCTTTGGATTAAGCTGTGTTGATAACACACCGTCTTTTACAAGAAACAAAAACACACGGGAATATTATTGTATGATGAATACAAGCACTACGGAGTTGGGGGCTAGCATGAATTAGAACGGGAACAGAAAGTTATTGGATTTTGGGGCTGCAGCGTGTCTGGTGTCTTTATATTCATCACTTGTTGATTTCTTGCAACAACTAATATTGAGTAGTTCAAGCGGCTTGTGCTTTCGTGTTTCTTAGTCTATTATTCTACACAAGCGATATGTATGTCTTTTATGCTTTTGGATGTTGTTTGGGCCCGTGTCTATTGTTAAGACTTCCATCGACAGGGCTCTTGAATTTGGTCTCATGAGGTTCTCTGGCCCATGTTTCTGCGAGAGCTGGTGCTCCATCTTGTTCTGCCGGAAAGCCCAAGCTTTCCCTCAGCTTTTCAACCTCATCTCTCACTCTCTTGGCAACTGAGATTCTTAGTTCGGCAGCTTCTGGGCTATCTCGAAGGAGTTCTGGGTCGCCTTTTGCAACAAGCTTGCGCCATGCGGCCCGTTGGTGGCCAAAGACTTGATCGACATCGGTCGGTTCACCTATCACTATCCTCACTGTCTTTCCCATACGGGGCGCCCACCTCGGCCATCCTCTGTCCTCAGCCATGATATGTTGAGTACCGTGGACAAACATGGGAATGAACTCGGGAGCCGGATCGGACTCAAGAATCAGTCGCGAGACACCCCATTTGAAGTACCGCAAGCCGCTATCGGGACTCTGATGACAACAGGCTTCGGGAAACACGTGAACCCAGGCATTTCGATAAGATGTAAAGGCAGCCGGTGCCTGGAACTGATCCACTCCATTGGTAGAGAAGATGAGCGGATGGGGAACGGGGGGAGGTTGTGTTGAAGAAGGAGTAGCAGACAGAGGAGAGCCGGAGGCCGTAGACCATGAAGCCGGCGATGGACCGGAGAGTAGCCTGATGGCCTGTGTTATAGTTGGTTGGTACAGGCCACCATATGGGGAATACCATAGCCTGTGAGTAGGAAGTACCTGACCCAGGCTGAAGAATGTTGATGTGGCTCTGTTAGTTGTGTTGTTAGTCATTGTTCACTCTCAGTCAATACGATATATACTTACTTGTTCTTGAAGCATATATCATG
Source organism: Fusarium torulosum (assembly GCA_900312805.1). Taxonomy (NCBI): domain Eukaryota; kingdom Fungi; phylum Ascomycota; class Sordariomycetes; order Hypocreales; family Nectriaceae; genus Fusarium; species Fusarium torulosum. Next base: position 53,216 of record ONZP01000328.1, read on the forward strand.
CGCCCCAAGACCCCATCTCATATTGACTGCGTCAAGGAAGTACCTTAACGGCAAAATCCCCCAGATGAGTGGATCGTCAAGCCTGTGAATACGATAGTCTTATTAGCAGTTGGTCTATCACTATAATATGAATAAATCCCAATTTTTCACATACACTGCCACATGGTTGCAGACAGTGAGCAGCCCGCGCTCGCGTCCCTCATGTTTTCTCCGATCAAGAACGCCCAGAAGTCCCTCAAGTCCTGTTACCTCGAGGTTATTGAACCCATTCATAAAGCCTCTTGAGAGCGCGCCAATTGTGCCCATCACGGCCACCGAAGCTACGCGCCATGGCAGGCTTGGTTGTGTAGGAGGATCGGATTCGGACATGATTAAGAACAGACACAGGTTAGTACTAGAACATGGTGTAACCAGTACGATCCAAAGCTTTCATAAGTATTCATCAAATTGAGACAACAACAATCCCAAGGGCTGTATATCACTCTTGATCTCGGCGAGAAGCGGCGTATGAAAGACCCACCCCAACTTTTTTTTCCTGCTTGACTACCTACCCTGTAGAAATAACATGGCCTGGGGCAGCAACTATCAACCTTACTTCCTTCAGCTTTGACCTCGACTATCTATCTTATCTAACATCACTTATTTCTATATTGGTTGCGACGATTGTTTACATGAAGCGATACCTCTAGCAAACTCGACTTACTCTAATTGAATCCCAGTAACGGTCGCACACTTGGCAATACTGCTAGTCTATCTACTCTCATCTTCACCTATCGACGCCACCAAAGAGCTTCTCTGACCCAAATATCAACCATGGTATCAGCACACAGTACGCCTCTAATGTCATGATCGCAACCTGTTTGACTCACCGTACTAATTCAACTCACAGGCAAACGAAATACCTCCCGTCCGGTTTTTACATCCCACGAACGCGCCCTCGCAAAATCCCACTGGGCATCTTCATCCGCCCGTCTACACCGCGACTCATTCCTCCCCTTTGGTTCCTGCGGCCTATGCCTCAACATCGCCCGCGATCCTGTCTCGTGTCGCCGCGGCGACATATTTTGCCGCGAATGCGCGCTCTCGAACATTTTGACACAGAAGAAGGACATCAAGCGCGCCCAAAAGGCCAGAACTGCTGCTGAGGAGGAGGCTGCTAAGCAAAAGGCGCACGAAGATGAACAGGATCACGAGCGCGCCATCCAGGACTTTGAATTGACACAGGCTGGTCTCGACCGTAAGAAGAAAGGAAGCGCAACCAGAACGGACGACGAGAAGGCGGATGCGACAACTGGCGAATCGAACTCCCTAGCAATGGTACCAGCGACAAAGCGCAAGTTTGAACTCGACAAGGACGAGTTGGATCGCATTGCGCGCGAGGACAGGGTTAAGGCAAGGAGAGCATTGGAAGACGAAAAGGTGGAGAAACTAGTCATTGTAAACCCAAGGCCCTGTGCTAACTCGATAATGTACAGGCTGCGAAACCGCATCTCCCATCCTTCTGGACCCCATCGCTTACACCAGACGCCCAATCAAGCAAACTCCCACCCGTTATGAAGAAGGACAAGACCGTCCCATCGTGTCCAGCGTCTTCACCAGAAAACCCCCATCCTATCACGTTGCAAAACCTCATAACAATCAACTTCAACGAAGAAGAAACACCCAAAGGCAAGCAAAGAACTTGCCCTTCATGCTTAAAGATGCTCACAAACGCCTCCAACCCCATGATAACCAAACAATGCGGCCATGTTTTGTGTCACAGCTGCGTCAAACAATTCATGATTCCGTCCAAAAAGTCCGCATCTGAGGATGCCCCCCCACCGACCTGCTACGTCTGCGACGTGCCTTTGCCTTCCAAGTCACAAAAACAAGATGGTGCCACAGACTCTTTGTTGCCTGGCCTGATCGCTCTTCAATCCGAAGGCACAGGCTTTTCAGCTCGCGGTGGTAATACCGTAGAACGATCGAGCGTTGCTTTCCAATGTTAAGAGCCCTTAGACCGACTCATATCATATCCCTATTACTTCGTCTGCAGCCTTCGTTGCCGTAGATGGGGTAACAGTACCATAAACCATATACGAACAACAAATCTATGAATAACGCCCTTGGTGAGCATTGTCAAACCATGACTGAAGAAGCTCTTGAGCAGCTCGCCTTGAAGCCCTGCGTAGAGCGCTCTCACTCCTTCGTTGGCAATGATACGAACAATAACACCATATATGGATTTGTTCAGAAAATCAACAATCCTTTCCAGGATACGCTTCGGCTTCCTCAAGTCCTCTTTGTGTGTTTTCTCATCGTTCGTATCAGCCAACTCAACCGAGCTACCCGCCATTTGAAGACGTGTCTTGCCAGTCTGGAAAGGATACGTAAGGGCAGTCGCACTAGCCTTGCTTGTGGCGGCAATAAAAAATGCGACCCATGCTACTGGGACGTCTTCCTCTTCGAGCGCTGGTATGATACGTGCTGCTAGCCGTCGATTGACAAAGAAGGTGATGCTGGGGTTGAGTGTAAGCATCAAAGTAGCCGAATACCCAGACCAGAGACCAAGCAGACCACTCTCATTTCTGATCTCGGCGAGTATCTCCATAAGTGACTGATCACTTCCCAACATCTGTTTCCTCGTTACAACATTAGATATGGGAGTGGTCAACGCACGGGCACAGCCGCCCGCTACAGCACCCACGAGGAGCTCTTCGACGATCTTGGGTTTCCGATGCCGAGGGCGTAGATAGTTGTAGAAGCCAAAGAATAGAAAACTGTCCACGACCGACTTGGCCACATCTGTTCCTAATCCACTGTAGAGAGCTTTGATTCCGCCTTCGTTTGCCGCAATTCCGTTGAGGGCGGAAATGACACCGCCATAATCACCGGGAGATCCTCCTGTCTTTCGTTGCGCCTTCAGCCGAGTGGTGACCAGGTCCAGTGGATATAATGATGCAGTTGATATGGCTGTCCCTACGGAGCCAGACACGGCATGGCCAAGGGCCTCAAGAGCCTGCTGGGACGACATTGTAATGTTAATGAAACGCTGGTAGCTTTACTCAAAGCCGCAGAAAAGAAGAGGAACTGCCGAGAAGCACGCGCACATGCATGATGTAAAAAGACAAATTGCGAACAAGGTAACGCCTTGAGCCGCGACGATGAGCAACGCGCGCTATCTCATTTACGACGTCATAAGTCGACCTCGGCGAGGCCCCACCAATCGCATGTGACCCATGTCCCGAGGCATCACGGTAGGTAATAAGCGACCTTTGAAATGATAGCTCAAGAACAAGGCTGGCTGAAATCGCTATTCGTAATAATATCTTCGTCAGAAGACTAGCTGTTGCTTGTAAACCCCCAGTATAACCTCCTTATAATGGAGTTGACTGTCGGCCATGTCTGGGAAACCTGTGATTGTTTTTCATCTCTTGGCCATGCTGCGGGGGCTCCTATGCTCTGCTTGAGACGGATGGCTGCCTTTGAGGTGTGAAAGTGGCTGTTGTCCGTGCTGCATTGCCAAAACCTGCCACGCCGATATCGATCTCCCCTGGCGCATCTTCTACAGCTGGTTGCAGTCCAGGATGGCCTTCAGGAAGCTTCTGTGCACCAAAACCATTGACGGCAAAGATGTTTGTTCTCCCACCATTAGTAGCCATCTGAAGCTGCTCGTGTAATCTTGCGAGCTGGTACTGTCGTTTTATTGGAGCGAAGGTAGGCTGTGGTAATACCGGCTGAGGACGCCATTGTGATAATGCACTCATCACAGCAGCCGTTTCTTCGTCCGAGTCAACAGGTCCGTTGTTCGCCTCGTCTTCATCCTCTATTGGCGCGTTGGCATCAAGTGCCGCTTCTGTAGGTAGAATTCTCGTAAGCTGAGGTTCAAATACAAGACAATGTCCAGGTACCTATCGACTTACTCTGCTGTTTTGCTTGATTCTTCTTCTGGTATGCAGCAAGAAGCATGTCATATGGCAAAGACCTTCCAGCAACTGCACGTTTTGCACCCATACTGTGGCTCTTGCAAGTCAGGGATCGCGCACATGGTTGTCCGTTCGCCAGCAAGACACCACATTGACGTTCCACATCCACAGGACCTGATACTGATATTAGTGCAAGTCCCACATGACAGTCTTCACAAGAGCTTACCCTTGGGCTTAGGGACTTTGGCTTTGGGCTCGTCCTTCTTCTTCTTATTCTTTGGACCTTTATCTGGATCGCCGTCGGCCTTCCGCTTCTTTCCCTTCTTGTCGTCTTCGGGCTTTTTCCCAGCCGCTTTCTTAGCGGTTTTACTCCCAGTGACCTTCTTTTCTGCTGAGATGCCGTCGTCGTCGCTATCGTCGTCCCCTCGCTCAATGCCGTTTTCTTCGTCCTCTTTACGCTGTTCTTCTTGTCTCGCGGCCTCCTTTGCCCTTTCTCGGGCTTCTCGCGCCTCCTTCTTCCTTTGTGCCTTCTCTTTCTTCAATCGGAGACATGCCGCGATATGCGCTTTCGCGGCAGTTTTCAAAACGCTCTTTCTACAGTGCTTGCATTGTTGTAAATCGGGGCTATCTTCGAGTGGTCGTCCGGTCGCAAATGTTTCACGGGATGTTTCGTCGAGTTCGTTGACTACGGGGCCAGGTGAAGGTGCGCCTACAGGTGAAGCGCCATTTTTCTTCTTGTCTTTAGAACGTTAGCCAATGTCGTTGTCCGCGTGGTACCCAGAAATGAGGTCAATACATACCACCCTCAATCACACTACCATCCCTCCAGTTTCCAGGTTTGCTATGCCTAGGTGCCGGCTTCTTCAGCTTTATTTTACCGTTCTTGTTCTTTGATGCGACTTTTATCGTGCCATCGTCACCTGCAAATTGCGGTTTAGTCTAATTCAATGTCGCGACCATGGAGTCGCGTTACCTTTCCGGGCATCTGACCCCATGATGGATGAATATCTTGGTGGAGTCTGGCCGCAGTCTTATGTAGACTATTTTATTCGTATTAAATATTATTTTTCGGCTTTGGACGATGATAGTTGAGTTGTTCAGTTCCGTAAGGGATGGTTGTCGCGATAAGACTGATGTTATGGTGGAGTTCAATGTGTGGCGGCTCCAGCTGCCTTGCGATCGCGGCTGCCAGTGATGCACGTGCCTGGGCTGGTGTCGGCTCACGCCCACCCATCACTCCAACGTCTGGGGATGGGCCAGGGATATATGTAAACCAAATATTTAGACACATATGGTCTACATGTATAACTACGAGGTATTGCATAAACCAAGTTCATGAGTTATGGAAATCGTGTAACTGACGGAGACTTCCTAAGTCTATGTATATTCTCATTTGGAAGCAAGTGAAGTAATTACCAAGATATGTCCTATTGGATTGTACCTCCATCGTTGGAACCTTTGCACGAAACATTTTTTTAAACTTTTTGCTTCAACCTTAAACCTTATCAAGCCCAGGCATATATATTAACACATGTTGCCCTAAATCCTAATATCTTCAAGGACAGGTGCTCGATCTGCTTTTCTAGAGACAGAGAACTTGACGGGTAAGTGAAATGTGATAAATATAGCCCAAGGTGCAAGAAGCAACACTAGAACTAAATAACTTCCGTGTCTGGCATGAGCACGACAAAAGGAAATGATGGTATATCCGTTAATCGTTAAATGTAACCAATTGAGACCCTGATCCTAGCACTCCGAAGCCATACCCAAACCCATCCAACCAACTCCAAGTCAGGGATATCACTATGCTAGTTTTCCCGCCATGTGTCTAGAAGCAAACGTTGAATGCCAGTACACCCGCCCAGTTAACCAAGAAACATCGAGCACGATGCATCCATACTGTCCCAGATATGCGCTGGGCTTGTTCATTGCCAAACCTGTGCCTTAGAGATGTAATATCACCGCAGTTTTCTTTCGCCCACCTCTTCCTTAACCGATAGCGAGTCCCGATGCAGCTTCAAATCCTCCATCATAGATTTGGCATGCAGAATGCCCATATCACTCCATATACACTCCATCACCGCATAGGCCCAGTCCCAATTTGCAGCAGGGACACCAGGGGCACATGCAGCGGTTTGGAGGTGGAACAGAACAACAGGCAGCCCAGCTGAGCCCGAGCCCGCTCCTCCCACCATCTCGACGGGCACCACCGATTTTTCGGTAAGAAGGGGGTGACGCCAATGCGTTGGGGTGCTCACAAGGGTTTCGTGAGCGAGATCTTTTACGATCTCATGCCGACGTCCATATTCGGCCAGGGAGAATAACGGCGAGCTGGATTTGGGGTATTTTTTGATAAACTCAATAATATTCTGGTTCAGAAGAGTACGCGCCCATCTGAAATGGTTCCACATGCGGGCAACAAACATGTCATAATAGATGTGATATGTACCGTCGAATACCGCGGACGATGGCAGATGGTCAGCTCTTTCTGTGCGGTACCGCCACGTAGGGCCAAGCTCACGCTCCCAATCTGCAAACAACTCATCGATCTCAATTAATTGTTTCAGGGCGGAGAGTGTAAGAGGCCGGCCATCAATGAACGTATGGGTTTTGATGTAAGTCGATGCCTGTATGAATCGACCAATCAATGGACCGAGATCCGTGGCTGGGTGAGCTTCAGGTTCGAGTAGGGTTTTTGCAAACACTACCCATTCGTAGAGGGGGTCCGGTAGAGGCATTGCTGACATATAAGCAGGTATAAACTGTGACGGTTTGTTAGTCACGTTCTATTGGGAAACATCAAGCAGTGTAACATACCAGAGTATAAGCCATTTGTACCATGGCACGAACGCCTAGATGGGCTGCTGCGGGGATGGGTAACCATCTCCGTAACAAGGCAACGCCGCCCATAACGTGTGCGTGTACGTGGCCCATGCCTTCATGTGCTCCCTTGACAAGCTGCCGAAGATGTTAGTATGCTAGACTGAGGCTACCCCCTTAGAGAGGAAACTGAAACGTCAGGCTGACCATAGGGGAGTGACGGATGGCATCGGGGGTCAGGGCACACACCTCGAACATGGCAAGCATGACGACGGAGCGCATTGTCACCTCGAAATCTGGCATCTCTGAGGTTTGTATAAGGTGCCTTGTTTGACGCAAGGCCATCCCATATTTTTGACGGGCTATTGTCATCATGTTGGGATCACTCTTGAGATTCGAGAGACTAGCGAGACCAACAGCAGTCATTACATCCTGCACGGCAGGATCCCATAGCCATCCGGTGCTTGACAAATCAGAAGACGATCTGGGTTCGTCGGGGTGGCCGATGAGGTAACGGTTGAGGTAGAACTGAGTACCCTGTTCGTCGATACTTAGATCAACAGGAGTCGGAAGCCGAGGCGGCTCGATAAATATGGGCTGTATTGTGCTGGTGGTTGAAGACCCATCTCGGTATGAATAAGAAGCTGGAGATGGGGGACCTGGTGATGAGGTTCGCTGGCTGGAGGTAGATACAGGAGACGCTGGCCAGCCGGGCTTGAAAGAAATGGTGGAGGATACATCCGATGATGGACCAGAGTGGTTGTGTAGAGAGACCACAGAAGAGGAGGCGGAGACGGATGAAGCTTGGGTCGAAGCACTAGATGCATAGGATGAAGCAAGAGAGCTGGACGAGGTTTGTGTTGTGAGTTCCTCGGGCGTAGCATCGCCAACACCCCATTGAGCATGTGCCTTTTGTATTACCTTGCTGCTCTCATCTCGGAACATGAGAGACAGCTGATCGCGATACCCAGGGCACTTCTTCCCAACTCGAATACATTGCGAGCATTCCGGCTTTATTTTATCACACTATCGAAGAAATTAGCCATTTGACAAATGAACGCCAGGCATCATCGATAGGAAGGCCAGCGGCAAGTGTGCAGAGGGGATTATCAATCTAACTATCTCACCTTGATACGTCGTACACGGCAATTCTGGCAGCCCTGCGAGGCTTTTCCGCAGTACACCATGACGTTTCGGGTCACGACGGCGTGTTGCCCTGAGATGGACTCCGGTGACTACCGGTAGATCCGGAGCAGTGTGATTGATAACACAGAGGCAGGACCCGGGTGGAAATACACTTGGGTCTCCGTGATCCCAATATGTATGATGCTCCAGTGGTCGAGATACCAATCGTATTCGTGCAATATCAACGAGCCATGAAACAAGAAGTGAAGTGTAGGAGGGAAATGTCGTTGTCAGCTTATTGACTTCTACCTTGATCGACGTGCAGCGAGTTAAGGTTCAAACAATAGGGGCAATAGATTGAGGGGGCTGTTAGCTTAGTGAAGCATTGCCCACGTCAGAGACTGGTAGATACACAGCGGATAAATAGTAACAATAGACCAAGATGGAAGGAATTGCTGCCTCAAGATACAAATCTCATCACGAGCAGACTACGCGATGAAGCGCGTTTAGTTTGGCTCTGTGCTGTTTGCGCCAGCCGCCTCAGCCAATCGTCCAGCAAGAGGTCCAGAGGTTCGCTCTCAGCTCTGGCGTACCCGCCGTGGCGTATAGCCCCAAAATGATTGACGAAGAAAAAGAAGGAAAGAAAACCTTGCCGTTGTTGGATGAGTAAGTGTAATCGTAATGGGGGTGCGGCCGATGTTCGATATCCCGGGTCCCAAATGGGTCGACAAACGTCAGGCAAGCCCGTTGTGTTTCCGATAGTAGATGTACGTAGGGGTAACCCGGAGCCTAGGGAACAGAGAGAATAGGAAGGGGGGAAGGATTGTATGAATGGATGTTTAATGTGAAATGCGCGGGGTACCTATTGTGGTTGAATTAGGTAGGTAAAGTGGTAATATCCGTAGGTAGGTAGGTATGTTTATTCGGCACATGTGAATTGCTCCCGTGATTGCGACGACAACCAAGGCCAAGACAAAGACCAAGCAAGGACACGACCAACGACCCTGAACTGTCCTGTACTTGTTCTGAACTGCACGGGCTGCAACAACTGTAACTGTAGTTGTGAGGAATGCTGGGTTGGTAGTGTGGAGAAGGGGAGGCAAATCGTCTTTGGAAATAAAACTAGGACGAAATAGAGACGATAGCCATACCAAATCGGCACAACATATAGGCCGTCGGACTTTTTCAAGTAATTATGGACGGAAGGCGAGACAGATGTTCACAGATTAAGGAATGAGCAACGGTGAGGGTCTAAGTAGAAGACAGAAACGGAAGTCGAGAGTCGAGAGTCGCGAGTCGAGCCTATAGAGGTGCTCGGACAGGACAGCCCAAGTAGTGGACCTAGCTTCTTGGACTAATGTAGACTACCGTACCTTACCTTACCTGACCTGGTACAGTGCTAAGCCTGGACCTGGCTTGTCAACGGACGGATACAGTACCTGGCCTCCGCTCCGGCGTAATATACGATATAGCAATTGGATGCCGGGATTTCTCTCGTCAGCGTTGATTGATGTGTGGGTACGGATAGGATACAGTTGAAGAACCAAGGAGGCTGCCATCGATCTCGTCTCATTTAGGAGATCTTCGACCAGCATTGTCCACGCGTGGCGGCGCCCGAACGGTAAATCCGTTCGGGTCCGTATCGATGCTGAAGCAGTAAGAAGGCACAAGCAAAGCCTAGAGTCTATAATGGTTGTTGACTCTCAATATACCAGGCAGGTCCTTGAAAGTCACTGTATGGGGGTCCTCACTGTTCGAAGTGGACTGCGTGAGGTGCGAAAGGTGTCATTCTGAGTGGTCCCGGACTCCTAGTTGACGCTTGACAGGGACCACCTTGTCACGAACCACAGGAAAACTACCAAGAGAGGGGTGATAGGAAGTGGTGATTGATAAGTGATTGAAGAACTGGAGACCCTGATGATAAAGGGGCGATACAGAGAAGTCTGCAGACGAGACAATCATCAGATCCCCAAGGTGGCACCCAAGCTGTTACTTCTCAGGTGTCCATGGATCCAATAAATTGTTGTTTCCTCGTGCTTAGGGGCAAGCTTTACAGTCGGGTCTGGAAGGTACATTAGAGGCAGGTACCTGGCCTTATGGAAAACTTTATCCGCCCAAGTGGAATTGGAATAAGAAGGAATTCGCGTTAGGCGGAGAAGCTTTAAACTCAGAGCGTCAATGCTTAGTGGACAGGGGCTTCATACTAGGTAAGATGCCTGTCATTCTGGCCAGCGCTGATTAGTGATTATAACATCAAAGTCATTTCCCTTCCCTCTTTACTGTTACGATGAGAGTGGGTAATGCTGCAGGACAGGTAGGTACAGATCAGATGAATATCGGTAGATGCCAACGGCGGTTGCTTACTGTGTCAACTCCGTACCCGGGAGGTAGTCGCGAACTTAAGATGACCTACCTCCCTAAGGTATGTATGTGCTGTACTCCGTAAGTTGCAGGATGTGTATTGATGGGCTATTTCAGCTCAACAGAGCTTTGATGTCTAGACATCCAGGCTCCGGGTTCCAGCTAACATTAGCTCGTACTCGACCCAACGACCCGTCTCCCAACACATCAGCGTGGCTTTCTGACAACGTACCAACCGGCACCTTACGGCAGATAACACGTGCACACATTTACTTGGTGCAAGGATGTGGGGTTTTCTTTTGATCACTGGGGAGAAAAGGATTTCCCAAGTAAAGAAGTTGAGATAAACTTACCAAAGATATGTCACCCGTTTGACTTATGATCGATCAATCAATGACCTTTATTGCGGAGGCTTAATGCATACCCGGGCAAAAGCCGGCCGGCACTCGGCCGAGTCGATGCTACAGGGCTGCAGCTTACTGCTACAATTAAGGCTGGCCTGGTTTTACGCCCGTCGTATTTCAGCGAGCTGCCTAATTCGTAAAGGCCTGAAAGCAACATATCCATCGCGCTAGAACCTTGGTGACGCGTGTTTCTACGGATGATATCAACTGAGATAGAGAGCTAATTTGGCACTGATCTATGGCAGCATCTATGGATCCATGGCAACCACCTGCGTGGTAATGTATGGAACAGCTCAGGGGTTATATGTTGTTCATGATGCCAAGATTTCAGTCCACAGCGCGATTTCTATCAGTGGCCATTTTCACTATCATTATCCATAATACCCTGCGATCAATCGTTCAGGAACGTTCAATGCCAAGCCGGAACTAATTAAACGCCATAATGAATTTTTACAATATGGCGAGCCTGTCTCACTCCGTTTATTGTTTATTGCTTTCTTTTTTCTATAGAACCTTCATCTTCCCCGTGCCTGCTTTCCGTCCTACAGGCTTCAGCATTGAGATGATCCCCTCTAGCAAGTAAACGATGACGTAGTGGAAACATACAACTAGATCTCGGCCTACCTAGGTAGGTACCCCAAATAGATCTGCCCGCCAGGAGACTGGCACAAATTCAGTGCCTTGGTAAGAAGAATAATGTTTGTTGGTTCTCGTTTTTTGGCAGGTTTCTTTCAGGCTTCAGCCATCGATCTTCATGATACCTTAGTGAGCCACAGCCAGGTTACCCTTGTACTTCTTCCTGTGGACTGTGGAGGGTAGACATAACGTCATAGTCTACCCTCTTTCCAGACCATCCAATCCTTTACATCATCCACCCAACCTGTTCAAGCCTGGAAAGCAATTGGGAACATGCTGAAATTGAGCCGGCCCTCCGGGATAGGACCACAAACATGCCGCAGGACCCTGCCAGCTCCATTGATCGACCGCGGCGTCATAACCTGAGAGCGCCGCCACATATGGGATGGTGGTCACTCTTCTGCCTTGACAGGCATGCAATGTGCAGTAGCACAATAGGTAGTAATGTATGGCTAGACTCGGCATGTACCTTCTAAACATAGCACTCATGATGAATCGAGGCCCATGGAGCTGAGTATGATGTACACATCTGCCCCTCGCCCGTCAAACAAGCAACGACGTCAGAGCTCGCCAAATCACTTCCCCTCCATCGATTCCTGTCATTCAAAAGCTGAACTGGTTATTATTTAAACTGCCCTTATCCCCGTGACACTTCTGCCTTCCTTGAATCATTTCAGCTCTTTATTATACCCATTTCACACGCACGCAAGATACCACGTCAAACTTCAACCTCAAGCTAAGATACTATCAACACTCAAACTTAGACCACACTTACACACACATAAATCGCAATGGAGACCATCAACAACCTCACTGCCGCTGCCACCAAGGCCGTCTGGGGAGACAACGAAACCGGCAACAAGGAGCCTGTCTCTGGAGTCAAGGGTGATACCGCCCGCGGCGAGCCCTACGACGCTGGTAACCTGGGTACGACTTCAATCCCTGCACTACATAGATGTTTGTGCCTGATCGACATCGCTGACATATCATACTCTAGAAACACCCCTACAAGAGAAGGCAGCACATGACTACGGAAGACATGGCGAAGAGCGCACAACCGGCCTTGGACGAGAAGACCCCGTTTCAAAGCCAACCGAGACCACAACCACCGATTCGACCACAGCACCAGTTTCGGCTCCCGCTCCCGCTCCCAACCATGTCAAGGACACCTCTGCCGGTCAGAACGACACCCGCACCCCACAGCAGGCGGACAAGGGCAACAAGGATCTCCACGATGTAGACGACACCTCTGAGGGAACCGATGTCAAGCTTGGCGAAGGCCCTGGCCCCCGTCCTATCGAGAAGCTCGCCAAGGAGTTTGGAGGTGATGCAGGAAACGCTCCCGTAGAGGGAACTTCCCATGCCCCTGGTACAGAGACCGGCTCCGAGGAAGCTGCCGATTCATCCAAGAAGGAAAATGCGCCCCACGACCCTAAGGAGGACGAGTACGTCACCGCCTCTGGTTTTGTGGCTGATGGCGGCGACTTCGACGCCTCCAAGCCTGGAGCTGGACACGAGGCAGACCGTAAGTTGAAACACTTTATACTTCATAGCGATGGATAATGACTAATAAACCTCAGGTCTGATGGAGCAGAAGGGTATTCATCTCGGCGAGAAGGGCAGCTCAGAGCCCTCCCACACTGAATCACACTCCAGCAACAAGCACCACGGCTCTCATGATGACAAGGCCGACAAGGCTGACAAGAAGGATAAGCCCAGCCTGGGAGAGCGCATCAAGGCCAAGCTTCACAAACACTAAATGGCAATCTTAATACTTCAGCACTCAGAAAATGCAAAGATAATGATGGGGAATGATATTCTTAACGGCCTTTTGTACACGCTATCCTGGAATTAAGTTAAGTTAGCTTAGGTCGTGTTCTTGTATTATAATATTATCTGGTAAATATCATCAACGTAACCTCTCGCACAACAATAGATGAGATTAAAGCTACATGCATTGAGGGTGATACTGCCTCTGTGAATACTGATTGGTTGTTTCTTGACACTTCGCTTCGTTTCACCAACAAGTGGGATTCGGCATGGCTCCCTGTTCAAGGGCGTCTGCATGTAGCTCAAAGTAGATACTGGGGTAAATCGCATGATACTCAAGAAGGGTTGTCACAACTTCGTTTGTTTCTAATCAGCATTCCTTGCATGTAATCTACCCCAGTTGCTGCAGAAATTCTCAAATAGATAGGATATCAATGCAATATAAACAACCCTCGGGTGTCGTGTCGCATTATCGCCTACTCGCTCATGGTGTATATATATACTTCATATACACCAACACACAACAATGTTTAAAATTGACCTTTCGCTCTCCTAGATGCCTTCATTCATATCATGCGCCCTACTTCCAGGTCTCCCAGGTATATTCAGTCCCTGTGCGATCAGCGTCCACTTGCAAAAGTCACCATTCATGTCCGTCAAGATTTTGAACCCTTCCCATGCAAGCTCCTCCCTCACGATGCTGGTACGCCGAAAAACATCATCAAAATAAACCCTATTTTCCTTGAGGGTTGCTTCTGGCCCCCGTATGGAGCCTTTGCCAGAATGCCCCGTAACATTAGAGACGCCCCGGCATGAACAATGTCCTTGCTGAGTATCTCCACACTTTTAAAACCCCTGTTACCAAAACCTACCACACCAACAGCTCTTCCGGGCCGCTTCCCGACCGCGCGTGGCTGCGTCGTGCCGCTATCTGCCACTATCAATCGCAGGCGACGTTGCTTGCGTAGCATGCGCCGCAAGTTACGGCCACTCGGGACCATCGCGAGCTGTCGAAATCGCCCAGGGGAGTGTTATACCACCCATCCCGGCTTGTTTTCGATTTGCTCATCTGGTCTGGATGCTTGCAGTAGCATATATGTTTCGAACAGTTGCTAGAGTTCATTGCTTATAGGAACCCGGATTCGGCCAAAACCCTGTAATTAAGAAACCTCAAGTAAGCATATGTCTCTTCATCTTAACCAAGAAAGAAAAATGTTCAGCGCGCTAATGCGAAGTGGTCTCCCTCGTTGCGCCAACTCAACCAGCGACCTAGAAGAAAGAGGACACCGCTCCATACGATGCGGGCGTGTTCCGCAAAGCAACGTACCTCACAATCTTCTCATCCTCTCGCTCACGAGGCTCAACTTGCAAACTCTTGTCATACATCTCATGTACATCCCCAGCAGCCTGCATGTTATTCAAGATGTAGTCTTGCAGCTCAGGCACAGGTTGCAGCGAGTACCCCACATTCTGATACTGCTGAATATCTCGAATGACCTCAGCAGTCTTGGCACGTTTAGCAAAGTTGATGAGGTTAGTCTTCTTAATAATGGACGGAATGCCGTCCTCGATAAAAGTCAAGTCGGTCAGGTAGACACCTTTACTAGTTGTGAGTATTGCAATCTACCACCAGCTTTTCAGAAAGGGGGGTTACGTACCGAAGAAAGGAATACAAGGGGGGTTGGCTGCATGGAGGGCCTCTCGGTACTCGCCGAAGTTCTTGGTGCTTGCCATGACCCTCCGCATCGATTCCAGCGTCGCATGTGTACGCTGGGGTACCTGGTCCCATGTTCGCTTGAGACGAGCGATAGGCGCGGTGCCCAATGCGGAAATGATGGAAGTTAGCGTCGAGAAGTTATTCAGGGAACGACAACGCTAGGATGTAGTTAGTATCAATCAATAGAATAAAATGTAAATTTTGGTTTACTCACATCAGCCACGGACACGAAATGCTTGATAACAACCACTCGCTTCTTAACTTCCATTTGCGCCAGGATCATTTCGGCGACCCAGTTGGTCATTTGATTCGAGTGGAGAATAAGTGCCTTGACATTGGGAGCCAAGTCGGGTTCACCTTCAGGGACCTTCTTTTGCCACGTCTTGTTAAGACACTCTGTCGCCTTGACCTTGCCGTACAATCGGGATTCAACAATTGTGAGCTGACGGGCAAACTCAACCACATCGATATCGAGGAACTTGAGCTTCTTCATATTCTTGGGCATGATTGGGGTAGGCGTGTTCTGATTCACCGTTTGAATCATCCTTCGGGCACCAGCCTCTTTTCCGTTCAACCTCTGATCAAGGACAGCCATCAAGGGCGCTGAGCCTGGAGTCTCTGTCGATTTGACCGTGTCCTTGGCAAAACTGTAGACATCGCGAACAAGTTGTTTCGACTCGTCGTTGTAGTCCTCCATCCAGAAATTGTCAAACCAATTCTTCAGAATGTTGACCACACGGAAACGAATGAGCTTCTGTTTGCGGTCTCTCCAAATCTCAAAGTCAACCTGGCTTAGACCCTCTGGCGGTTGGATGTTAAATCGCTTGATAAGCAATTCAAAAAGTTCTCGAGCCGAGGTGAAAGATCGGTAGGTAAGGAGGAAGGTGTTATTGAAGTTTGAATCGAGCTTGTCGTGACGAGTTAGCTGCTCCACGAGGGCAAGTAAGGATCCTCCTCTGACTGTAGGAGTTGTTGTCTTGCTATCCCATGCCACTTCATGCTCGTAATCAAGAAGTAGGAATTCAGGGGTATCCTCCGTTACTTGAACCTGAGGTGAAGGGTCTTCACCAAAGATCTTCTTAACCTTGGAATAGTCACCCCTACGCATGTTGCCGGGCGCAGCTTCACCTTCAGTGAAAGACTGCGACGTAATCAAAGGTGGTCGTTGAGGAGCGGTCCTTGATTCTGTACGTTGGTGTGGTCGGTCGTAAGGCATGGTCTCGCCTCTTTGCAGTGTACTTCGAACAAAGGAGTTCTCCCGTGGTCGTTGATCCAAGTGGTGTTGTTGCATATTAATCTGAACTTGTTCAGACAATAATTGAAGCGAGAATCCAATATGCGACGAGTTTGTTTCTAACGCCCGGGCACATTGTCTAACATATTCCATGCGATTTTCCAATGCTTCGCCACGGATTTCAGACCATTCATCGGCCAAGGGCCCAGCGACAGCCTGGCATCCTAGAATAAGATCAGAGATGTTGTCGTATAGACTCTGCTTGTGAGTGCCAAGGTCGGATAACTGAGGTGTCTGAAAGCTGTTCCCTAGAGAAGACAGGTCAATTGACTCAATCATGGCAATCCATGGCCTGAACGTGTCGAGCACCCGACCACCAGCAAAACAAACATTGTTGCCGATAACTTCATGCCTGTAAGGAGTGATAACCTTTTCCAATACGACCAAACTCTTGTCGAGCTCCCGGATGCTGGATACAAGAATGCGCTTCTGCTCATCTAGTCGCTCTAGCATCTTGCTGTCTAGGATTGCGGTTGGCTCCACAACACCCTCTTCGTCTTCGAGGAAATTGGCTGTGATTTCGTCTCGAGGGCCCAGGCCGTTATTTTGCCAACTGCCACCCGTGGTACTTCCAATCACGAATCCTGGGAAGAGTCGAGGAATCTCCTCGCCACGCTGTTGTCGAGCCACTTCCACGTAGCTGTATACCCCCATGAGAACTCCATCGGCTTCCTGTAAGCATTTTTGAATAGATTCGGCGTTGGGCCAGTCTGCAGCTGCTATATGAGAAGAAATGACGAGCTTGGAGAATTTAGACATCATGTCCCGAAAGTGAGGATAAAGGGCTTTGTTTGTTGAAATAATAGATGGTTGACCAGAGTGGTTATCGGTAGTCCCTGACCCAGCGGCGAGGAGTAGGCGTAGATGGTCGGATATGTCTTCCGCCTTTGCGACGTATTCTGAGCGATTATTGTTCATGATGGCTTCGCGATAACGGTCGATAGCACGTCGCATATTAGAGACAAGGAGTGTCCAGCTGAGCGAAGGTGTAGAGCCATCATCAAAGAACGATCGAGGAACAGTAGCTGTGGTGGGAAGGTTGTAAGTTGTGCTAGTAAATGAGGTTGCAGATGCTATGTTGGGGACCTGTCCCACGGTAAGGAGACCATTCGATGAGGCGCCATTCCGCGTACGGCCAATTGGCGATGCGCCATTGATAGAATCCATGGAGGTTGATGGCGAAAGTGCGCCGAAAGAGGCACGGTTACGGCTCTGGAAAGTGTCAGTGATTGTATCCTTCGAACATGTCCTTTATCATATGGCGTACCTTTAGACGACGTGAGGCCAGTCTTGAAGAGTCGCCTTCGGCCTCGGACGCAGAGGTTAAAGATTCTTCGTCTTCATCTTGAGTCAGACCGCGAGCCATCATCTCAGGGGGTGGTCTCGTTTTATCGGGGATGTTGACATTCATTCGATCTCGCGGTCCAGTTTCGTTGGCAGACACGGGGGACTCCAGAGGCAGTTCCATACTGCGGTCTCCTGTCATCATGTTGTAGTAAAACAAGCGCCCGTCGGGGGTAGCTTGAGGGATCCAAAATGAGCTATCTCCTCCATCGGCCCCCTCGAGGGGCAGCGCAATAGGTCCATCTTGCTCAGAGTCGTCGTCTTCATACTGGTCGTCGTAAATCTCAGGGTCTTCTACATCATCCTCCACAGCGTCGAAAGCCGTATTGTGGGCATTGTCGGGTATATCGTCGGGACTCGTAATGATTTGACAGTAGTTGCTGGGAAACCAGCCTCGAACGCCGTTTATAACACCATCCCACCAGCCGCTCTCGAGCTGGGTGATGACTTGGATCACATCGCCCTCGTGGAAACTGAGACTGGTGCGATCGTCGGCCTCGTAGTCGTAAAGGGCGCGGACGTACATTGCCCCCATAGGGGCGGTACCGACAATGCCGTTCATGAGGCCCCGAGCGGGATCAGCCCGAGTAGTTGAGAATTGTTGATCAGATGTTTGAACGGAGGCAGACTTGATGCGCACGGAAGCGGACGGTGAGTCGCCGGAGGGGTCGTAGATGCGCGAAGAGTGGATACTTGGCGGCACGGCGGCGGTCTGTATCTTGAGCATATTGCGGCTGCACAGCTCAACTCAGCGCATGGTAAAAAGCGGCAGGCCCTGTTGCTAATCAAGAGGATGCCGATTCTGGATGATGGAGTTTGTGACACAGAAGAGACGATGCAGCAGCATGCCACGAGAATTACAAGGAGTCGCAGGAGACGCGGGAGGTTGCAGGCCTTGCTATGGAAAGCAGAGCACGGAGTAGAGGGCCAAGAATCCAGGGGGCTGCTTAGAGGGGTGACCGCGCTGGGACCAGGTTGTGATGCGAGTGGACGGCGAGGGGCTGACAGGAGCAGGAGAAAGGGCAGGGAAACCCCCAAAGGAGAAAACGGCGGCAGGCGATTTGGCTGAAACGATACTAGAATACCTAGACAGAGAACGGTGGCCAGTATTGTCGAAAGGATGCTCCGTTGGTGAAAAGACGGTATAGAAGACGGTCAGAACCAGAAGGTCACAGTAAAAGGGCGGCGACTTGTCTACGGCCGTAGATAGGAGTGGCGCATCGATGGCCTCTTGGACATCCGCCGCAGTCAACTTCAGAGCACCGAAGAGAAGCAGTCAAACCCTTTTGGCGATTGAGAATTGATGTTGATGCGGGAGCAATAGGCATGACTCTCAGGAGGGGTCCTATTGTGCCTTTCATCCAACCCTTTAACCCATTATTACTGTTCCGTACCTGGCTAACATGCACTAACATCAATATTAACATTACCTTAATAGCATCGACATTAGCAGCAGCATTAAGCAACGCGCCGGGGAAGGGGAAAACAACTGATTCCTCGACTAATAAATTTCTCCACTGGAAAAACCACGTCGCAATGAAACCTTTCAGGTCCCGTCCGACTGCTCTTTTAGGTAACTGGCTGGGTATCAGATTCTGCTACATGCAAACGCAGAAACGGGGCCGATACAACCTGAACGTACAGTAACCGATTTTACCAGAGGTCAATCATCCTCCCTCAGGTTGCGACAATCAGATGTCGCCAGGCTGAAGGATGAGGATGTATCAGGTAGGTAAAATACTTACCTTTCGGTCTGTGGCCTACATACCCACGTACCAAGTACACTAGGACTGACCATGGACCTAGACACAGAGGGTGTTGGTCCTCGCCTTTAGGCTTTGCTTCACAATAGAGTTTCCTTACATGTTGAATCACAAACTGCTTCAATTCAGGATCGCTTAATGTTTCTTTGTCGGGTTCTGCCAGGATGCGGTCACAGAACATCCATTGGAAAGGTGAAAGACAGCAACATAGCCACAACAAACCTCATATCCTTTACACTCGAGGCTTCGTCCATACAGGGTATGTGCGATAAAGGAGGGAAGAGCGTCGGGAGAGACCCTGCGACTGGCTAGTCGCTTCTGTGCTTCCAATAAACTGAAATGTCGACGAATTGCCAGTACGGGAGGTCATGTCATGCAGGCTGCAAGTGATGAGTGCGTGAACAACAACCATCATCTAGCCAATTTTTTTTGCAAGTGACGACGTTGCTTGGTTTGTGTTAAGAGCAGATCACTTATGCGAGATGTTGTGCTTGCAAAGCTCCTTCGGTTGTGTTAACGAGGATCTTCAAACAATAAGGTAGATAATTACGGAGTAGGCAAAAGACAATCAGGCCAGTCCACTGAAGGATCGGAACACCCCTGTTTCAGTACCATAACAAGACACTAACGTGATAACGTTGTCGGGCAGCGCGTCTTCTGCTAAGCTCGAGATAAGTAGCGAGGACTGACGCCCCTGTCTTCCAATATTATCCTCATTTCCCAGCCCTCTGGTTCTGACAGACCAGTTGCTCCAGCGGTCTCCCGCGACAACAGCACTGTGCACGTCCATCGGGCCCTCCTCCCACCACCTGCTTAGCTGATCCAGATACGGTGCCTTGACATACGCAGTAGGATGGCAACTTAGGTATCAGGGTGCATGCAGTTGACAGCCTCAAAGTTTCAGTGCAGCTGCGGCTGATTTGCGATATCTGAGATCTGGATGTGGTATTTGAGCTGCATTCCGTTGATCTTTGAGTTTGATGGAAAGTTTTGAAGGTCATCAACGAGCAATCTCACAAAGATTGAAACCAGAGGAGGACAAATGTACTCCACCATCCATTGCCTTGACACCACGTGGAGCATGACCCAAATCATGCCTCCCTACACCGGGAGGCTGCCGCGGACCCACGCGCTATTGGCGTGGATATCGTAACTTTTGCTCTGGAAACGCAAATGCAAGGGTCGAAGGGGAAATTATGTACCGTCTTTTAGAGTTCCAGGCGTTTTACTACACTTTTGAGTAGGTAAGTTAAGTTGTGAATGCCGTTGGAAGTGCAGCATGTAGCGTCCCGAGCCGTCCCGCCTGAGCTGAGTTGACCCGTATGAACAGATGGAAGAAAAAAGTCTAATTAGTTGCATCATGTCAAACGGTTCCAACGCCTCTAATTACAAGCAAGTGCTGTAAACAGACGACAGCCCCTCACCTCACAACGATGAACTCCCCCTCCATCCTCTTGGGCATGTGGTGGACTAACTGAGGGATCCATTCGGGCGTCAGTGCCGTCCGACCGCTGCGGGGTACAAGAGCATTGCAGGACAAATAGGTTGCAGATCCGAGGGGACCGGAAAGCTCGCTGAGAGGGGCTCAGTAGTGCGTCTTCCAGGTTTCCATTCTTTCCATTGCGAGATGAACCCTTCTAGCTCGCGACTCTTCTCCCTGAAGCTGACTTGACGGCCTTGTTCATTCCTCTGGCAACAAGTTTTGCATTGTGGCTTGACCCCTGGCCGCTGTGGAAGTGTGGATACGAGAATGAATCATTTAATGCTCTCGCTCTATTAAAAGGAGATGATGAGAAACACGAACCGGATACTCTCCGTTCCCGCCATATTTGACGGAGCTTGTCGATTAGTTAAATGTGACGCCTGCGACCCTTTAATGATCGCTCACGCTCCTGTCGATCTCGCGGGCCAGATTCATTGTTCATTTCATGAGAGGCTGAATGACGAAGTTATACATACCATTTTGCCTCTTTTGTGGAACGTGGGCAAATATCTAATTAATCATGGCTCCTTCCTTGCATGCAGCTTGGTATTTGTTATAATATGCAACTCGTTATCTCATACTTGACTTGTTGCACACAACAATGGCGAGCCCCTCGCATCGAAATGAATTACGGAGCTGCCGATGATAATAGATCAAAGTTTCCCTCGAGCTTGGCGAATCTTGCAAAAGAAATGATGCGGTCTGTCTGAGTACATGACTGGTGGCTGCAGTGATCTATTAATGGATAGAATCGATAGGTAGATGAAGCAATGTTCCAGAGCAAAACATGGATGCCACGGACTGAACTGATAGATCGAAACCTTGGTGGCCGTCAGAAGGTGATAAATGGTTGATGATATAAAAAGGTCGACGAAATTAAACACCCCTGGTGAAGAGATTAGACTGTTCCAGAAGTCGAATTGAAGCGGCAAGCCGTGCCGAAGTCTGTTTGAACACTATGCGCGAGGCTTGTCCAGACGCGCAGACGCGTACAGTGCATCTTGGGCCAACCCAGGTGTCCTGATACAGGGGTAATTGACGCGAAGTCGACTGGAAGTCTCATCAGCTTCCCCGTGTAGTCCGTCTCTCACTAGGATTAAACACGCTTGACTGGGGGAGCTTCGCATCAAGTGGGGCGCGGAATGCAAATCGCGTCCGCGACGAGTGTAATCCCAGAACTTGCGCCGGTGCGCTGGGAGCGGGATCTCTCTTTGACAGGCCGCCGTGCTATGACGCTACGCCTGAATCGCGCTGGTAACGATGGGTTGAAGACATACATTGCTGGGACGAAAAGCCTAGGTATACCTTAGGCACATAACGGAGGGCAGGCAGTTGAAGTAAGACCGGCCAGGGGAAGTAAAAGTTAGAGGTTGCTGGTCAAGTTATGGTGAAAATGGAGCTTCCCTGGACTTCCCCGCCTGATCGCTTCAGCCTCGTTCGGACGATTTCATGATTCTGCCATCACGTTTCCCACGATCCGACTGTTTTTGGCTCCTTAGCCGATGCGCGGCGGCTAGAAACCGACAGCCAGCTGTCTTGTCATCAGACTCGCTCGTCTATTACTGTGTCATCGTTAGTGGCCAACGATATAATGCATGTCTCGTGCCTCGTTCTTCGTTCCTTGTATCTCATCCATTACGCTGGGCTCCTTGATCAGACACTTGTACCCCTGTCCTTATTGGCTTCCATTTTCAGGCATCTTCCCCTGTCACCTTTGCGTTCTTGACATGCCCCCTGGGCCTCCTCGTCCCCGTGGATGATGGGATAGTGGGCCACTGCCCTCGGACCGCCAGTCTTCGAGGCGGACACGACGGATTACGGAGCGAGTGGATAACCATTCCCTGTCTGTTGAGCAAGGTCTCTCGACACCGACTTTGACTCCGACTTTTTGTGTCCGTCACCGACTCTATTACCGTCAAAGATACGATATATCGTTCTTGACCGACGGTTTCGCAAACGGAATCGCGCCCGTGTCTCTGCGTTAGGGTATGCAAGAGAAAAACAAAGATACTTCCCCGTTGTGGATGTCTCCATCGGCCATCCGTTATTGTCTCCATGTTGGACGAGAGTCCACTCAAGGCTGACATAAATCGAGAAAGCCAAAAGTATGGCGAAGCCAAGGCTTGCACCGCTGCAGGAACCCACGTAGTTAAAGAGAGAGCAGAGCACCAAAAGAACGATTTATGCAAGTATGTGTCCTTTCGCCTATGTCAACGTGCCGATATACCTTGGCGATCTTATGCTCTCATACCTTAGCTTGCCCGGTAGTCTGCTCCGTGCTAATCATCGTAAACTTTGGCCTGCTGTACTAGTATTTCGACCAATCAGTATAATTAGTCAAGTACCTTATCTAGGATGTCAGTGCTGCTTTTAATTGACGGATGGCGTTGGCTTCTGGGTTCTCCTGACAGAATTTTCACATTTAGGCTTGTCAGTGCTCGCTCGCCTCGCCTCGCTCAAAAGCTGAGGTGCTTGCTTCTTCCATTAGGTACTCTTCCCAAAACAGGTTAGGGCCGCAATCAATGGCTGAGATGCCCCTCGTCGCCCCTCCACCAAACCTGGCCCCGCTATTGCACTAGTGGAGCTTGGTATGGTTGGTGCTCACCTGCCCGTTCTTCGGTCATGCTCGGTACGGGCTGCTCAGAGGGCAGAAGCCTGGACTCACAGGGGTGGGATGGGGGCTAACGGGCCTAGCATTGCTGGCTGCGCGCTGAAAGTTGCTGCTGCATAGCGCTGCATTCGTTGCTTGCTCCCACTAACGACGTGCCCACGCCCATGACTACCCGCCAAGGAAGGTCCAACGTCCCATGCCACATTATGCAGCCATGGACCTCTCTGTGTCTCTCTCTTGCGGTGTCCCAGGTCCTTGCTTTTGTGCTGTGCTATGCTGTGCTATGCTGCGCTGCGAGTGCGCATGTTACCGGTAGCCCAGCCTCAGCCAGTGGGTGACTCCTCAGCCACCCCTCTCCCTCCCTCGCTCCTTCCATCTCCCTCGTCTGGCTGTTAGACCGTTCCCTCTTCTTGGTTTTCCCAAGGTCCATGGGTGTTCCCCTCCTTCCC